>JAZHYW010009179.1:0-17405 GCA_037355805.1 Ixodes ricinus
CTCTCTTCCGGGGTTCGCTCGTTTCCAGGCGCGTGATTTACGATCTTCCTGCCGCTTTCGACTGCAGACCGTAAACTCCGTTCAACGGTGCGGTGGAAGGTATCTACGTGCTCGTTAAACCACTCATACGTCTATCTTTTGCCACGTGGTTACGTAGCCACCCATGCGCACTGGAAGCCGGAGCGAGCTGATGAAAGGAGTCGGCTGATTGGTCCGGCAAACGCGTAGCCCCTATCGCACTGTCAGCTTATAGGGATAAACAGAGGACAGTAGCGGTAGCGGTGCCGACGATGAACGCTGACCTTTCGCTGATTCGAGACAGAGCGAGCGCCGTCAGAAGAATGCAGCTTGGCGGTTCGAACGGTTCAAACAAATGCCGCCAGTCACCGGCTGTAAAGTGCTTTAGCCACCAGAGGCCGACAGCGCCGAATTTTTCCCTTGGCGGGCAATTCAGCCTGAAAAACTGATTTTTTTTAAAATTTTAAATTGGATTAAATTTGTTATACCGTCAGGTGGTGCAGGTAGAAAGAAACAGTTTGTTTCCTTTGTTTTTAGCTTTCACTTAGAAATTGTAATTGTATTTGTAACTAAAATTGACCCCCTCGACCGATTAAGGGGGGGGGGGGCGCTGTGCTTCTCTGGGGTTTCGCCTTGGGAGGAGGGGAAAAGCAAATATCACTACGGCGGGGGCTGTGCGGCTCACTTGATGCCCTCAACTATCGTCGACCCACTTGTGTCTCACTTTTGTGCCCCTTTGCGGGTTTGGGCTGGTGTTGGGCTCTGCGGGGTCCTTTCTCCCTGTCGGTCCTTCCTGGGTCGTTCTCTTAAGGAGGGCCAGTTTTTTTTAGTTCAATTTCCAATTGGCTTTTTCATGAACTTAACACTTGATCCGAAGACCCAATTCATTTTTATTGAATTGGCTTTAAGTCTGCAGTGCCTCTGGAAGCGGGAGCGGACATAGGGGACCTTTATTTCTTAGTCTTATTCATATATTACCCCGAACTCAAATTCTGTAACTGAAATTGATTTTCGAAATTTTGCGTTCATAAACGAGTACAGTTTGTCAATTGTTTGTTTTTCACCTCTTTTCGTTCGGAATTTGTTCGTTGATTCATACTCGCGTACTTCACCTATTTTTGTGGGAACGTAAGGAAGTCCCTCAGAGCGCACTCCTTTGAAGAATTGCCGAATAGGTAAGCGATCTCTGTTCTCGTTCGCCTGATCTTAGAGTCAAGAGTTCGTTCTGAAGGACTTTAATGTGCCCTAAAACGGTGTTATATATATTTTTGTACTTTAAGTGCCAATAAAAACAACATTGTACTTTTTTAAAACGTATGCTTGATATGCTTACTTCTATTACTAATATATGAATACTCGCACCTCGCTAAACAATGCGAGAAAAAAGGAAAAGGCTCGAGGTATACCTAAACACTTCTGTATGAGTTGTGAACGCGAAAGCATGAAGTGTCATTCTTCCGCTCCCTTAGTTCGTCTGCGGCGTATTGGCATGGACGGCCACGTTTCCGCTACTGCCGAGCTTGCGGCCGAAGACGGCGCGTCACTCGTCGTGGGTTGCCACGCCGCGCGGACATCGGCCATGCAGCATCTCCTGGAGTGTGCCCGAGCTGGCTCTGGGAGGCCCCGCAGCCCCGCAGCCAGCCGCTTCCTTTTACCGGCGCGCTGCGGCGCGGGCCCGCAGCTTCATGGGGTGGAGTTCCATGAAACTGTCGCGAGCCGGCCAATGGGAGCTTCGTTCCTTGGAGACTATGACGCGCGCCAGCCAGTGGGATTGGCTCCTCTCCTCCTCCCCCTTTCATTCTCTTCCAATATAACAACGCTTACACACACACCAGTGGGAGCCTATCCCTCAGATTTCGGCTTCGCTTCGCTCCTTTTGGAGAGGTGGATTTAGCTGCCGTTTTGCGTGGCTTTTTGCGCGGCTTCAAAGCTGGGAGCCTTCAGATCGCAGCTTCACTTCGCTCCATTGGCGGAGGGGAGTTTAGCTTCCGTTTGGCGCGGCTTCAAAGCTGATGACGTCGGCTCACTCCATGGGACTGTTTATGCTTTCCATCGGACAGCTAGCGTCATCTATTGCGCTTTCCAGGCGGAAAATGATATCAACAGGAAATACTGGAGATCCGTTACTAATTACGTGCTCTGGTAGGCTTCGCTTGAGAAGGCTACGGCTGCGCACTCCTGCCGTCGTGGCTGCTCCGGTGTGTGTGTGTGTGTGCGTGTGTGTGTGTGTGTGTGTGTGTGTGTGTGTGTGTTGTGTGCGTGCGTGTGTGTGTGTGTGGGGGGGGGGAGGGGGAGGGGCGCGTGCGCGCGCGCGCGTCATAATCTACACGACTTGGAGGAACCAGTGGGCTTCGCCCTGACGTTCCTGTCGTATCGTCGCAGCAAATGCCGAAGCACAAAATACGATTAAACCCCAAAAGTGCGATGTGTGTAGGTACAAATACTTTCCCATTGTCCTTGCTCATGTTGTAATTTTAGACGTAATGGTTTTGTCAGATTTGTCATTCGCTGAGGGGCCCTCTATTGTTCGCCTTGATGGCTGTATCCGTGTTCCGCAGGAAATTAAACTCACAGACTGTTTTTTTTTCAATGCAAGCTTACATTTTGATTTCTGACGCCCGAGGCTGTGCTTCTGAAGTTCGCAAATATCTCGAGCGAAGAAAGCACGGAAACGAAAGCGAGTCACTCTTGGCTTCCTTCCTTCCTTTCACTTCTATACCTGTTTCTGGAAGGCTTCCACTTCAATAATCGTTACGTTATATACACCAACTCATGTTTACAAACAAACCGGAGCGCCCGAGCGCCCCTAGCGGACGCCACCGGCGCCGCGCATGCGCGATGGGGGTGTGGGCAAGAAGCTCGCCGTCGCCCATAAACACACCATTGAAATGCGATGTTGTCGGCGTCAGTGTGAGTCCCCTGCCCTTTTTCGCGTTCGAATTGTTGGTTCTACGTCTTCCTGACGATGTCTGACTATCTTGAGCGGCGTCAGCGAAATTACCGAGGCCCGTTACACCGCAAAACTGCGTGAATAATGTGACATGTGGCGATTCATTCCGCGTGGACGCCGCAGAATGTACGCTAAAGCCTGATTCGCATGATGAGATTTCGCTCGGAATTTTCAGTCGCGACGCCGCTCGGGCTGCAAAAGCGTGAACCGTAGCTGAGATGGTCGACGCTCGATACTGAAAATCGCAAGCTGAATCGGACCAACTGAATTAGGCATAACAAGTCGGTGATGGTCACTGATCAATATCTCCTTGTATCCACTGTTTACATCGAGCCTGCTTACCAACCTTCAAATTTAAGTCTTTTGAGGCCTGCACTTACTTCTTATCGCAAGTACCGGGCAAACATTTGGTCCACGGGCCGGCGTCGTCTAGAGAGCAGACGACAAGCAGAAACGTTTGAAAGAGCAGGCGATAGTTCGAGCGATCAGGCGGCCGTTCAAACTTGAAGACGCACTGAACGTAGTTCGCAGGTGGTCCGCACAACTAGACGGTTTTCGTGCGTTCATGTTGGAACAAAACAAATAAATCTAATGACCACAAGTATCCGTGAATTTAACCCAAAGTGCTTCCCGCCCAAGCAATCGTTGTCCGACGGCGTCTGCTTTTCCCTTTTCACGACACATATCCAGATTCTCGGACGAACCGAACACGTGAAAACTGACCTTCAAACCTTTCTCGACACTTTTGGTACGGCCCCAGTCGCGGCGTTCTGACGAGAAGGCAGGCTTTTGTCTGGTTCCTTTCAAAACAACGCAGGAATAAACGTCTGGCAGTGTTGCCAGACGGAGAAAAAAAGTCAGCAGATTGATCCCCAAAAAGTCAGTAGATTTGCACAAAAATCAGTAGATTCTACGAAATCTGTGTTTTGCCATGCTTTGCTACTTCCATTAAACCACACTTCGAAGAAATAGTATAGAGTAACAAATAACATAAGAATAAACACAAATAAAAATGAAAAAAAAAACAAGACCAGTTCAAAGTAAAATGGCACCGTGAATGTTTTTTTTTTTTTTATATCAGCATTGACTGGTGTTGCGATTTTGAGGATTATTCTTTGAAATCGAGACTAAGCCACTTTTGGGATCAACAGATGAGGGCGACAGTGCGACATCCACCTGTCGCTATTATTGAAACGAAACCAAAACAAGACGTTCCGGCAAGTGCGCGCGTACATGTCCAATGGAAGTCCTCTGCAAGCTGCCATCTTTCCTTACTGGGCTGTGAAAGGTTTTTGACGCAACGCTGTCGGCGCGGAGCACTGTTGAGGCTACGCGTCGTCTGCTACGGGCTTATTTCTTTTTCGCCTGACTCAAAGTTTGCATTCAAACATGGATAAACTTAATTCGTTAGCTTTTTAAGCCACCGAGGAATAACATTATAATTTTCTTGCCGGAGCCTGCCAAATAAATAGTAAAGAACCGAAATTTGGATGTCGATCCCATGCATTCCACCGGACGAATGAATGAAAATGGCAGCCCTCTCCGCTCAGCTGGGAGCAGCCGAGAGTTCACGCGCATGCGCTCACGTCTCTCGCTCTGCGCTGCAGGCTGATTGGCTCACTCGGGAGGGAGCCCTCACGGCGGCGGGATCATAGACTGGCCAAGCTCTCCCCATATATGGCTTTGGTCCGGATGTCACCGTCGAACCTGCTCTGGGTGAATAGATAGATGAATATACGGCTAAGTCACTCGAATAGGACGGGCTTCTGGGCCATTTAGCCAATGCTTCATTTTTAGTTCTGGGAGAATATGTGTTTCCTTTGATGGGCGACTCTGGGAACTGAAGGGGCCAAATAATAAATTTTATTATGTTTACTAAAAAAAATTCAGTAGATTTTCATTTTTTTCAGTGAATCAGTAGACCCGGGACGAAATCAGTAGATCTACTGATAAATCAGTAGACCTGGCAACACTGACGTCTGGCATGGAGACTTCTGCCCACAGCCCCAGACCGGAAGTGCGACCGACGAGCCACCACCGCGCCGTGACGTCACAGAGATGAGTTCGTATATATATATATATATATATATATATATATATATATATATATATATATATATATTGTTACGAGGAATATTTACAATAATTTAATTTACATTAGGTGAAGACTGAAAATGGATGTTACAATCATCCAAAACTCGTTGCCTCTCCCTCTTCTTCTTCTCTTGTCTCCTCACGAAAAAGTCCCTTCTTTCTCTTCTTAACATCACTCCCCTCGGGTGGAAACGGCGTCGCGCCGTTTGAATGGGAAATGTATGGTTTGAGCCGGAGGACGTGAACTGTTTGTACTTGACGATGGCGGTTATTTTGTGGAGGTTCGACGGGTTCCACTGTATAATTGACGTCACTTGTTCGGTTTAGGATCCTATAAGGACCGCGATATCGAAGTAGTAGCTTCTGAGAAAGGCCGACTTGTCGCTTTGGGGTTCAGATCAGAACGAGGTCACCTGGTGAATAGGCGACGAAAGTGTGGGCGCTGTCATAACGGGCACATTGCCGTTCCCGAGAATCAAGAGTTCGCAGGCGTGCAAGTTGTCGTGCCTCTTCAGCACGGCCTATGGCGTCCGACGCATAGTCGGAAAGTGAGGCTTCGGGTTGTAGCGGAAGCAGAGAGTGTCCAACATGAGGAGGGGCTCATGACCGAAAAGAAGATAGAAGGAATAGTAGCCGGTTGTGTTATGAGGAGAGGAATTATATGCGAGAAGTTACGTAGGGGAGTGCAACGTCCCAATTTTTGTGCTCGTGGGTAATGTACATTGCGAGCATGTCGCCAAGGGTCCGATTAAGGCGTTTTATGAGGCCGTTCGTCTGTGGATTGTAGGCTGTCGTTTTTTTTTTGTGAAGAATGGAGCAGAGGTTCAAGATTTCACTTACGACGCGAGATATGAAGGGCCGTCCACGGTCGGACAAAAGTTCACGAGGTGCTCCGTGCTTGAGGATGATGTCTTCGAGCAGGAATTGAGCGACGTCAACTGCCGTTCCGGGCAGGAGGGGCCTTGTGATTGCGTAGCGTGTGGTGTGATCGATCGCGACCACTATCCAGCGATTACCAATTGAGGAAGTAGGGAAGGGACAAGAAGGTCAACTCCTACGCGGTGAAATGGCTGTTCAGGAGGATTCAGAGGTTGTAGAAATCCTGGAGGACGGGAGGAAGGTGTTTTTCGGCGCTGGCAGGAGTCACACGAGGTGACGTATCACTTCACTGTTCTGTACATATTTGTCCAGTAAAATCGTTGCTTCGCTCGGGCGTAGGTTCTGACCACACCCACAGTGACCGGATGAAGGTGTGTCATGCAGCTCGGCGAGAATAGACGTTTGTAAGTGCTTGGGTATGACCAGAAGCCAAGAACAACCGTCGGGTCGAGAATTTTGTCGATAGAGAACGCCATTTTGTAGAGAGTAGAGACTGGAAGAAGGTGTATTGGTGTTACCTCTCAGATCTGAAACGATAGAGTGCAGCAGTGGATCAAGGTTCTGTTCCCAGGCAATGTCCAAAAGGTTCAAGATAGGAAGAACGGGAATATCGGTGTCTTCATTGATGGGGGTAACGGGGTAACGGGATAGGCAGTCGGCGTCTTGATGGAGCTTCCTGATTTATAGGTTATGGTGAAATCGTACTCTTGGAGTCAAGGAGCCCATCGTCCAAGGCGGCCGACAGGATCTTTTATAAGCGATAGCCAGCACAGGGCGTGATGGTCAGTGATTACAGAAAACTGGCGGCCAAACAGGTATGGGCGAAATTTTGTTATTGCTCCACACAACCGCTAGACACTCCCGCTCGGTGATGATATAATTTTTTCGGCTGAAGAAAGCGTGCGGCTAGCGTAAGCAATTACTCGGTTGTGTCCGGATTGAATTTGAGCCAAAATAGCACCAATCCCATGGCCACTGGCATCTGTGCGTACCTCAGTGGGTGCGGAGTCATCAAAATGACCTAGACAGGGGCTGGTTGTTAGAGCGGTCTTTAAGGATGTAAACGCTCGTTCTTCGCCCGATTGCCATAAAAAAGCGTGCCTTTTTCAGAAAGTTGTTATATTCTAATTGCGCGATGACAGCGCAGCAGAAGTTGGTTGTACTATCTCTCCACGGGGCGCGGTGCCGCCGGGGCCGAGATGCGCTCCGATAGCAAACCGAAACTTAAAAACCCGTCGAATTTGTTCAGTTTTTCAGAAAGTCGTAAAATGCTTCGCGTGCCTTTTATCGTTCTGCAATTTGTTCATTTAGTGTTTTTCGACGATGCTGAGCACTTTTCTAATTGAAGCCACGCCCTTAAACACAATATTAAAAAAAGTTAATTACGCAAAAATAAGTAACAACTTAAATATCCCGGACTTTAATAATTTTCATAAATGGGCCCCTGGCCCAGGATCAAAACGACACAAGCCTTTTTTCGTTGCGATGAGTAGTTTTCTCAGGAGCGATTTGGCCTGAGTTCTCTGAAACACCCTGCATATATACGTATATCCCCTTCTCTACATGGTGGAATCCAAAATCGATTGCCGTGGTTTTCAAAGTACCGTGTCAGTCTATATATCATTAGAAATGGAAATCATTGACCGCTACATGCTTTTCCTCATGGCAGCGGAAATACGGGCCCACCTAATGAAATGTTCCGGGGCTGTGATTTTAACAGAAAATGTATAGTATATATATATATATATATATATATATATATATATATATATATTGTTTTGCTTTTTATTTTTTCAGCCTCGATATTGACGTTGGATAGCTCGAGCCACTACTGCGTATGAAGGTACATTGATTTGAGAGAGCGATTCGATATTCTCTCATCGATTTGTTAAAACTCCCCAATGTCCTACCGAACACCCAAAGTCAGAAATTGCGATATCTATATTAGGAACTACAGATCTACGGTCGCTGACGGTACTTAAGAAATGGGGGGCGTTGCGAGTTTTGAGAGAATTATTATCGCTCCACTGTCAACGAGATATCATCATTAGCCAATAAGAATGCCGGGGACGGGGATAAGCGCCGCATTTATTTTTCTTTGATTTTCTTTTCTTCGCTAGTCAAAACAAAAAAAAAAAGACAATGGACAAAGATTCTTTAGACATAAAAGCGACATTTTGGGACTTGTTCTATGTCACTGCAGTTCACTGAAGCCAACAAAAACCAGGTTTGTTTTTGACGTCTCGAGCCAGAGCATGTATTCCTATCAACCCTTTGCCTTCTAGAAAACATTTTCGGAGCAAAGTAATTTGAAAAATGGAAACAATTAATTTCCAAATTCTGAAGAAGAAAAAAAAAGAATCGGGTCTATTTTGATTTTTTAAGAAACACGTTTATGGTGTAAGAATCACGAAATATCGGGTTTTACCCTAAAACACGGGACCTCTACCTAATCCATGTTTTTTTATATATAATCCTTGGTTAGAGAGACTAAGCGTAGTCTGTGGACGTGGCGTCCGAAGCGAGTCTGTCCATAAAAAGTAAAGGACAATAAAAAACAAAAGACTGAAGAATGGAAGTGGGCTAAGGACGCAATTTTGTCGAACGTGCCCAGTCAATCAGAAATCGCCCAAATCGAAGACTCACGGCGCATGCGCAAACCACGTCAAGCGCCTTGTTGCAGGATAAAAGAAAAAATGGTTATTAAGTCGCAGGGCGAAGTGGAGTCATTTTTAATCTTCCAACGTATACGCCGCCGCCACTTGCACTTCAGAAAAAAAAAACTGCTATAAATATGTTCAAAATTAAATAACACGGAGAAAGAATAACTCAGAAATACATCCGTGGTACGACACACCGCCGGATAATTTTAGAACCTATTGATCCGAGAGATTAAATTTTACGGGCGGCACAGCATGCCAACATATTCCCAAAGCAAACTGACAGACAGCTCAAGGTCGCCGGTTCAAAAGCGAATAAAAAGAACAGATTTTTGACGAATTTAGCGGCCTGCACGTTGAGCGCACTCGACGAATGTTCAGAGCTTGTGAAATGAAGGTCTTAGCTTGACATGAGCATAACGTTTTTACCCAGTGTCATATCAAATGATATATATATATATATATATATATATATATATATATATATATATATCAATGGGAAGAAAAAACCTTCGGTGAAAACAGCAACAACGGACGATTTATTCTTCGACGTTTCGGCCGGAGTCTGCCTTCGTCGAAAGCCGGACTCCGGCCGAAACGTCGAAGAATAAATCATCCGTTGTTGCTGTTTTCACCGAAGGTTTTTCTTCCCAGTTATATAGACCTTTTCAGTGTACTGTCATCCCCAGCCACCTAATAGGCGTATCCGGTATGGGCGACGAAAAAATAATCCAACGTTTCAACCTGCAAATAGTAAAAAATAAAGGGAGACAAAACGAGAAAGTGTGACGGTTACGCTTTTCTCCTAAATGCATTCTATTGGCGTGTCAAAGGCAAAACAATGTTTTCGCCCATACTGGAAGTGACGACAATTCAAGATGGCGGCGCACGTGCAGAAAAGGTCTATACCCACGCCTTCTGCCTCCCGCCATCATGCCCGTTATATATATATATATATATATATATATATATATATTGCGCGAAAGCATTAACTGCCGTTTCCCTAGCGCTTTTTTTTTTTAAGTTCGTTTTGATGATTTTAGTCGCTGCCTTTCTAAGTGCCTTACAAAACGCGTTTGGTACAGTGGCATTATTTAGAGCGAACATTTGGCGATCCGGAGATTTCCAATCGGCCACTAATTGGCACTAATATACACTGGATGGCACATTGAGAAAACCGGCCTGAAGCCACAGAAAGTAATCGGCTTGTCCCGGAAGTGAGCGTTTGACGGGCTTTCCCACTCTTCCGAGCGTTAGCCCAAACAGTGCCTATAAGGCGCTGGAATTGCTGTTGTTATCTCAGAGAGCCTGCTTGGTGCGCAATAACAGCTCGTGCAGGCCAAGAAGTCTTCGTGGAAGCCATTTGATGTGTGAGAATATCGAAATTCTATACAGATCAAACAGCGTCAAAAGCGCACGTCACAGAGCCTTTTCTGTTCATGACTGATTAAGCGATGATAGAACGCGTAGGGAAACATGGCGAACACCACGATGGCGTGCTTTTGCCTCTGTGTGAATGGTCGCATCAGCTCGTAGCGTCGGCTGCGATTAGACTTTAAAAAGAAAAGAAAAAAAAACACTGAACCATAGGGGAATTTTTTTCTACCTAGTTAGCACAGGCATTACTCAAAATAAATGTTCGTCAAAGAAAAAATTATTTTTGCCCAATAATTTTGCTGCAGTACGAATATCTTGATTTGCGGGCGAAACCGAAGTTGTACACCCATGTGGGATGACGGTGATAGCGTTTGTACCCAACTAGTTTGTGCTCTGCAGGTCCAGCGAACCCGAAACGCAGAATTAAAGGGCAATCAGAAACAAATGAGTGAAGAATGGAAGTGGGCTAAGAAGGTAATTCTGTCGGACGTTGTAGTGTAATTTTGTATGTTTTTTGCCTTCTTCGGGGGTATCGAGCATCTTTACGGAACGGCGCGTGCCCCCTCCCGGGGTCGGTGGGCCCCGGGTGGAGGCGCGAACGCGAACGTTGTAACCTTACCCCTGTTTATATAGAGCTTCGCATATAACTTCTTCGTGTACGAAGGTGGTTTGTATTATTTTAGCTGCTCTTGACAGCTCCGTTCGGAAGATGTACTGTTTTATGTCGCATTATGCCGTTAAAGCAACGTCCCATCCCGTGTTGTCGACCTTCGGGGTTGTACCGGGAATCGGCTATTGTAAACACGAGAGGTATGTTAAGGACTTGTACGTGCTTTTGGAGGGGTCTATGATTGGAATGTTTACTGAGTTGGTGGCGGAGGGTCGTTTTGTTTTGGATAGCGCCAACTGAACTCATTTTTTTACTTTGCTTGTCGGGGTATGTGTAGCCGTACCACGGAGACGAGAATGCGTGTTAGAGGGAGAGAGTGAAAGAGAGAGAGAGAGATGAGGATAGCTATGTTAGAAGCGGGAGAGTTGAGAAGAGGGAGTCGACTAAGAGATTTCAGAGGAGACGCATCGAGAGCGATGCAGGAGGAGTTGAGATAAAAGTCCCATCGAGAGCGATGCGGAAAAATCGAGTGGATAAAGTGCAGAGGTGTCACTTAGAGAGTTAAACGGCAGAGGCCATCGAGTTTTGAGAACTAGCGAACTTTAACTATGTTGTCATTTTGTGTATAATACCTGTATATTAAACCAAGTTATTCAACCCTAAAAGTCTACGATCCCGACATCACTAAAACCCAAGAGAAGAGACCCTTGACTGGCAATCGGCGACAACGACGTCAGCACAGACCCGAAGACAACGAGCGACTTCACGTCACGAGACGAGACAAGACGAATAATAAACATTTACATGGTGGCAGCGGTGGGATTCGTGAAGTCCCTGCACGAGGAGAGCGGCTTCGGGAGAGTGCGGCGTGATCAACCGACAACGCGGGACCTGAGCATCGGAGTCCGGCCAGACGAGTGACAACCGTCGTGAACAAACAAAAGTGCGAAAGGTGTGAACGAACTACACCGGTGGACCTCGTCAACGCAAGGCATTTTGGGTGAGCGACAACCATGGACGAAATTTCGCATGCCGCGTTGTCCGCTCTCAGCAAAGCGCAGCTGAGAGAAAAGTGTGCCGAGCTCAATATTGTACATGTAGCATCGCTTCGAAAAGATGAACTTATTCAGCGCATTTTGGAGAGTCAGATGAGTCAAGATTCAAATGTCGCGAGAGATGAAGTGCGAGATGTGTCGCGGGAGGCTATCGACGTGCATGGGGGAGTTGACAGTAGTGAGGGGCGCTCCAACGATGGTGATCTCCAGCTAAGGATCCGATGCCATGAACTAGAGCTGGAGATCCTTAAGATGAGGGCGGACCAAAGACATTACGAGAGCGGACCCGAGGGGCACCTGGGGCTTGGCGGAAGACAAAGCGGGCGCGGTGATGTGCGTCACTATGTCAAACTACTACCTCCGTTCCGAGACGACGCCGACATAGAGACGTACCTCACAGCCTTCGAGAAACTCTGCCATGTCCACAAGGTGCCCATCGAGCTGCAAGCTAGTCTCTTGGCGTCTGTTTTGACGGGGATCGCTCTCGAGGCATACTCCGAGTTGTCCGTAGCGGAGGCGGAGGACTACGCGTCCGTGAAAAAGGCGCTTTTCTCCCGCTACCACCTAAACGCCGACGCCTACCGAGACAAGTTCAGAAACACCAAGCGAACAGGCACAGACCTGTGCACGGAGTGGACAGCGAAGATCTGTCGATTCTTCGATCGTTGGATGAAGGCGGAACACGTTGATGACATGACGAGAATGAAGAGCTTGCTCGTCATGGAGCAAATGGAGCGAGCTCTGCCGCGGGAGGTGGTGACCTGGGTCCGAGACCGGCGACCAGAAACTCACGAGGAGTTTGCGAAGCTCGTCGACCGCTACGAGGAGAACCGGAAGTCGGGGGCAATCCAAATGTTTTGCCTAAAACGAGTCGCACTTCCCCGGACAAGCGGGCCGAGACTACCTCGCGGTCACCAGCCGTCAGCTGTTTCAATTGCGGCAAAGTCGGCCACCTGAAGACGGAGTGTAGATCAGCGCCGACGTGTTTCAACTGTGGGCGACAGGGACACGTAAAGAAAGACTGTAAGGCTGCTCCATTGCCTAGAGATCCGACGGGCAACGCACGACCATCGGGAGGGAATCACCCAAATAAGGCAAACCTGCCATTTCGGACGATGCAAATGCATCAGGCCGGCAATGACACCGTCGGAACAGATGCGTTCACGCAGTTTTGTTGGCCAGTTGTGGTGAACGGAACGGTAGTGATGGGCTTTCGCGACACAGGGAGTACGATTACGCTCGTTGATGAGCGCCTCGTAGGCGCCGGGCAGAGACTGGAGTCGCGAACGAGCATCCACATGCTCGAGGGTACAGCGGAGTGTCCACTCGCAAAGGTGCATATGTCTGGCCAAGCCTTGGGAAGGGGACCCGACGAGGCGCCCGAAGAGTGTGTAGTGGCACTATGCAAGGGTGGATTGCCCAACGGAGCAGGCGTTCTGCTGGGAAACGACCTGTTCACAAAGGGAAGGGTTTTATCGACCCGATCATGACTGCTGGCGGATCGAAGCAGAAGAGTACATCAGATCACGGTCAAGCGGTGGCTAACGGCCATGGCACCTCGACGTCAGAGGACTCAGTTGTTAAATGTATTGAAAACGGAAAGCCGGAGACAACATTGGTGACAACCCGCGGGCAAGAAAGAAAGCAAGAAGAAGCAGCGCGTGTCGAAAACGAAGAACGAGAGACAGGAGGAACGCTCACCGCGCTGGAAGACAGCGACGACGTGATTGAAGGAAACGGGTGTGGTCAGGTTCGGGACAGCGGTCAGAACGACCTGATCGCTGGTCTGGAGTTGAGCGAATCGTTTCGGACGGAGCAAGTCAATGACGCTGAACTGCGAGAGTGGTGGGAGCGAGCAAAGAAGTCGAGTGGCGGATTCTTTGTATCGCAGGGGCTCCTCTACAAGCGGTTTGTGAAAAACCAAGACACCGATGTTGAACGAAAGGTTGAGGTGCTGGCACTTCCGGGAGCCTGCCGGCCAATTGCCTTGAAGTTTGCCCATGATGCGACGACAGCGGGACACCTTGGAGTGAAGAAAACGATGGCAAGGCTGGAGGAGCGTTTCGCGTGGCCAAATTTGGCGCGTGACGTGCGTGAATACGTGCGGTCATGCGATGTTTGTCAGCGCCACGCGAGGGTTCTGACATCTGATCGTGCCGAGCTTCACCCCGTGCCCGTTCTGGGCGTACCTTTCGAAGAGATCTCGATGGACCTCATAGGCCCCATCGAACCAAGATCCAACAAGGGCAATAAGGTTGTCCTTGTTTTGATGGACAATGCGACAAGATTCCCAGAGGCGATCCCTTTGAAAAACGCAGATGCGGCCACCGTTGCACGAGCGCTTTTCGAGTTCTTCGCTCGGGTGGGCATCCCGAAAATCGTACGGAGTGACCAAGGCACCAACTTCACGTCAGCATTGCTCCGTGAACTGTGGGAAAGGTTGGGAGTAAAGACTCAGTTTACAAGCGTCTACCACCCGCAAGGAAATGGACAAGTGGAAAGATTTAACGGGACTCTAAAGGGCATGTTGGCGAAGTACATCCAGAAGCAACCCACTGACTGGGATGATCTTCTCCCGTTTTTGCTATTTGCGTACCGGGAGACACCCAACGAGACCACTGGCTTCAGTCCATTTGAGTTATTGTACGGGCGGCATCTAAGGGGGCCACTAGACGTACTGAGAGAAAGCTGGGAGGGAGCACAAGTGACGGGGGCGCAGTCGACATCAATCCTAGAGTACCTGACGAAGTTCCGTCAAAGAATGGACGACGCTTTCGCGCTGGTGAAAGAAACCTCATCAAAGGTCCAGCAGAAGCAGAAGAAGTGGTATGACGAGAAGTCAAGAAACCGAGAGTTTCAACGCGGGGACAAGGTGCTGGTCCTGCTTCCATCGTCAGAGAAGAAGCTCTACGCGGAATGGAAGGGACCGTTTGTAGTTCTCGCGAAGCTGTCCCCTGTGGATTATTTGATTGATGTTGGAGGCAAGCGCAAGAAGGAGGAGAGGTACCACGTGAATGTGCTGAAGAAGTATGTTGAACGTGCCGAAAACGTTACCCGAGAGATGTCGTTTGTAATGGAAGCACCCGACGAAATCGGTGACGAAATGGCGTGTTTTGATGTTCGGACCCGAGGGAACGGGTCAAGCGGAGGGCTGAACGTGGACGCGGAAGTTCAGGCTCACGAGGTTCAAGAACTGGACGAGTTGATCCGCTCGTACAGTGATGTCTTCGACGATAGGCCAGGCAGAACCACGAGAGTACTGCACGAGATCCCAACGAGCGCCGACCCGATTGCGTCGAAAGCGTACAGAGTTCCGGACAGTATCAAGGCGGGGGTACAGGAACAACTGAAGGAAATGCTGGAAATGGGCATTATACGGACATCGACAAGTCCGTGGGCATCCCCGATGGTATGCGTGAAGAAGAAAGACAACAGCATGAGGATCTGTGTCGACTTCAGGAAGCTGAACGCGACAACACGGGATGATGCCTACCCCATGCCTTCACTCCCTGGGATGATTGAGACTGTGGGGAGAGCCAAAGTAATCAGCACCCTGGACATGTCCCAAGGCTACTGGCAAATCGGTCTATCTGAGGAGGCTATTCCCAAGACAGCATTCCGTACGGACACCGGCTTGTACGAATTTACGGTCATGCCGTTCGGACTGAAGGAGCACCGGCGACATTCCAAAGGCTGGTGGACGACCTCCTGAGAGAGCACCGAGAATTCGCTCGGGCCTACTTAGATGACATAGCGGTGTTCAGCAACACGTGGAAGGAGCACCTGCTACATTTGCGCACCATCCTGGAGAAGTTGCGTCAGGAAGGCCTGACGCTAAAAATAAACAAGTGCCAGTTTGGGAAGCGGGAAGTGCACTACCTGGGGCACGTGATTGGGAACGGGCAAGCACAGCCTGACCCTGAAAAGATCGAGACCATCCAGGCGATCGAGAGGCCCTACACGAAGACAGAAGTCCGTTCCTTCTTGGGACTAGTTAACTTCTACCGGAATTTCATTGAAAACTTCGCGGAGCTGGCCGCGCCGCTTACAGACCTCACACGCAAAGCTGAACCTAAGCAGGTAGTGTGGACGCCGTCATGCGAGAGCGCATTCCGCGCACTGAAGGAGAGGATATGCAGCAGCCCAGTGCTGCGGAGCCCAGACCCGAGTCGACCCTACATACTCCAAGTAGACGCTAGCAACAGGGCGATCGGTGCCATCCTAGCTCAAACTAGCGAGGGCGTCGAGCACCCCGTTGCGTACGCCAGCCGTAAGCTACTTCTTCGTGAGACGAAGTACGCAACAATTGAGAAGGAGTGTCTGGCAATTGTGTGGGCCATGAAACATTTCCATGTGTATGTTTATGGACAAAATGTCACAGTCCAGTCGGACCACAACGCGCTCCGATGGCTAAACAACAGTAGGCAGAACAATGACCGTCTACAAAGGTGGAGCCTGTTGCTGCAGGCCTACCAGATAAAGATAGAGTACAAACAGGGTCGCTTGCATTCGAATGCGGACGCATTGTCGCGTATCTAAGGGCACTATGATCAGAATGTAGTGCCCTGCCAAGGCTTGCGATCTGCTTCCCCACTGAACATGTAGTCGCAGAGTGTTTTTTTTTCTTTTATTTTTATGAACCTGAACGTTGAGGATGTGAAAAAAAAAAGTTTATTGTATTCGGAGTATTTCACTTGTACGTGTCTGTTTCGGATGCTTAGTTTTATAGAGCTGTATTACAGGAGGAGTTGCACTGTGTAATGAAAACAATAGGCGTTTCGTGAGCAGAGGCTCGCAAATCGTGTTTTTATATGTTTTCATTTTGGTTAGAGGGGGCGTGTAGTGTAATTTTGTATGTTTTTTGCCTTCTTCGGGGGTATCGAGCATCTTTACGGAACGGCGCGTGCCCCTCCCGGGGTCGGTGGGCCCCAGGTGGAGGCGCGAACGCGAACGTTGTAACCTTACCCCTGTTTATATAGAGCTTCGCATATAACTTCTTCGTGTACGAAGGTGGTTTGTATTATTTTAGCTGCTCTTGACAGCTTCGTTCGGAAGATGTACTGTTTTATGTACGCGCATTATGCCGTTAATAGCAACGTCCCATCCCGTGTTGTCGACCTTCGGGGTTGTACCGGGAATCGGCTATTGTAAACACGAGAGGTATGTTAAGGACTTGTACGTGCTTTTGGAGGGGTCTATGATTGGAATGTTTACTGAGTTGGTGGCGGAGGGTCGTTTTGTTTTGGATAGCGCCAACTGAACTCATTTTTTTACTTTGCTTGTCGGGGTATGTGTAGCCGTACCACGGAGACGAGAATGCGTGTTAGAGGGAGAGAGTGAAAGAGAGAGAGAGAGGTGAGGATAGCTATGTTAGAAGCGGGAGAGTTGAGAAGAGGAGTCGACTAAGAGATTTCAGAGGAGACGCATCGAGAGCGATGCAGGAGGAGTTGAGATAAAAGTCCCATCGAGAGCGATGCGGAAAAATCGAGTGGATAAAGTGCAGAGGTGTCACTTAGAGAGTTAAACGGCAGAGGCCATCGAGTTTTGAGAACTAGCGAACTTTAACTATGTTGTCATTTTGTGTATAATACCTGTATATTAAACCAAGTTATTCAACCCTAAAAGTCTACGATCCCGACATCACTAAAACCCAAGAGAAGAGACCCTTGACTGGCAATCGGCGACAACGACGTCAGCACAGACCCGAAGACAACGAGCGACTTCACGTCACGAGACGAGACAAGACGAATAATAAACTTTAC
>JAZHYW010009182.1:0-115330 GCA_037355805.1 Ixodes ricinus
CACGGTTTGGAGGAGTTTGATGGTTTTGATTTCTTGTCGGAGCGCATCTAAAAATAATGTTTTAAAGAAATCATGTGTACACAGGGTAGATGCTGCTATCAAGAACCAACAATCCCGGTTCCAAAATGCAGGCTATAAATCTTACATTGTTGGAAGTGTGACTATGAAATGCTAATGAGGTTCGAAGGGTTCCCTAGAACAGAGAAAGAGAGGCTGGAAAAGGGTTGCCTGTGGGTTTTTTTTCACGGTTTTTCACACAACCTATTGGCAGTCGAGAGGAAGTTCGGTGTGAGAGTGTTATTGACAACCCGTTTTAAATCTGGACAGGTGGACTGTGTTTTCTGTGGTACAACAGGGCTGCCAGATAAGACAAAGGGAACCCCCAGTGCCTTGTGTTGTGGGTGTTGTTTACGATATCCTCTTGGCTTGGGGCATCTCCTACGTCGCACAGACGAGACGCTGTCTACATGAAAGGTTGGAGCACAGGCGGACGGTAAAGATGAAAACTCGAAACTCAGAAATTGCAAAACATATTGAGTAATGCGGCAACTGTTCATCAGACAGGTAAATATACTGGTTCTATGAAGGGAACGAGATTGCTCATAAAGAGTTATAAAGATGACGATTAGCTGATGCAATTTCCACCTCCGCTGGGAATTGCATCATCCAACCCACTTTCACAATGTGTGCGGTAATGGAAAATTTACATGTTGCTGTGATTTTTGTTTTGTTTTTGTTTAAAGAGATGTGTGATATGATCTTTGTGGGTTTTTTTGTAACTGGAGGTATGTTCCTTTTGTGGTTTTTGAGGTCACTGGACGTACCTTCGCTGGTACGTCAGTTTCCGTAGGCAGTTATTTAAGATTTGTGTAGAGGTCCGTCATGGGACGAGTACATCTGGGTTATTTCGATGTTTTTCCGAAAAGAGAAGTGTTATGATAGGGGTATGTACATTTTGTGTGATAGAAGCAGCTGTTCTGAGTTCAGGTTTGGTCTCTTGGGGCTTTTGTTGCCTTTGTTCTTTTTGAGGTCATTGAACGTCCTATCGAGGTGCGTTTAGGTTCCGTGGGCGTTTTTGTTCTAAGAATTGTATTATGGTCAGCCATGTCCGGATGTGGGTGCGGGAGAAAACGTATATCAGCGATGGTTTTCAATAAAAGTTGTTAGCTGAGTTTGAGACGTGTGTCCTGTCCCCAATCTTTTTGTCGTCTCCGATCTTAACTATGTGCATGTTTCCGCCCGCGGTTCTGCTACCCAGTGGTCGAGGCGCGAAGCCACTGCCTCGCCTCCCTGCTAGGATTTAAGGAAGTAGTGCGCAAGTGTGTTGCGCGTCTAAGCTACTCGGAAGCAGAACAGCGGGTGAATAGATGCGCTCCGATAAGAAACTGAAACCTGTAAACGAGTCCCAATAGAGTGTTTTTACGGAACGCCTTTAAATTCTGCCCCACTTTTATACCTTCAAAAAAAATTTGCTGTAGTGGTTTTCGATGACGCTCAGCAAGTTTCTAATTGGAATCATGTGTTTAATTTTACTAGAAAATGAAATACGATTAGAATTCTCTGTAACACCGAATTAGAGCGCAGCTCTTAAGGAGGAGGAGGGAGGGTCACGTGTCACGTCACGAGGGTAAAATGTTCCCGCTAAATTTAACGAGAAAATTTTCTGCCAAATATAGCCCTAAATGTTTCGCCTCTTGACATCACACGTGACGTCACGTGTGCCGGCATTATGGAGAACGTTCCAAAATGCAACGCGTCGCCGCTTAAGCCGGAAATGGGCGCCCAAGAGCTGTGCTCAAATAAGTTTATTAACATATTTTTTAATATTTAGCAGACTGATCCTTTGCGATTAGCCTCCTACGCTGTCTCAAACGCCATATATATCACTCTGCGGAACGCTCATAAGTATAGAGTTCACGTTTTATTAAAACAAATTTGTAAAGCTTAAAAAAAACACCCTGTATAAGAAGTTAGAAGAAACTTGTTACAGAATCATGTATTGTTCTTATATGTTCTTATAAGGTTTTTGTAGAGATCCTCTTATATGATCCTATTTGATCACATGCGTTTATTCGAACAAGAAGTTTCTTATACATAATATTGCTTCTAGAGGGGCATTTTCGAAAAATAGCGAAGACACACAAAACCTCTTCAGAGTTTAACATCCGGCACCGGTTAAGAAATATATGATTTCCCTCAAAGGCGAAACAAGTCAAGAAATTTGAAGCGGATTCAAGAGTCGCGGTATCTATAATCATTCAGACGCAAGAAAAAAAACTGCTTAAACATTTTTTTAACTGCACAAGCAAAATCTTACCCTTAGCCTATGGTCCCGGGAAAAAAACTCCAAGTGCCCGGATCAACAGACCTGCGCGTTTGGCAAAGGTCGAAAAAGTATCAGCCTCCACTAACCTGAGCCTAAGGTTCGGATTAACGTCTTTTTGGAAGAAATTGCCTCCCTGCACTAATAATGCGGGTGACCAGGATTGACCATATTGATGAAGGCCAGACCCTGCGAAATATGTCATTGGCGCAGGAGAAAGTTATTTTGACGTAGAGCTCAACGGGCACATGTGGCACCCAGTACATCTGGAGCTGAAGGAATATGTGCCAGCACGTTTCGAAAAGGCAAGGCTGGTTCTTTTCCAAAGGAGTACTTGAGTGTAGGCAGAGCTCCGGATGCTACCAAGCCAATGTATTATTGAGCCAACACAAAGCTTCTGACTAGACACGCCACTACTGGTTGTAGCATAAAGGACGTCGCTGTAGGTATTTAGGGAGTCTATAGCAGGACAGGGAACGCGGCTGCGAAGCCAGCGTTATATGTGATGCCGAGAGTAAAAGATATGCTTGCAGGTCTGCAGGAACACATCATATTTTAAACGCCTGACCTCCCCAAGCATATCAACAGCTGCATGTGCCATTGTAAATTGTGGATGTGCTCACTATGAATATTACCAATTGGCTAAACGGGGTAAATAATACGCTTGGAATTTTAGCTGCCCCGGCGATTTTCAGCTCTACATGGGAATAGTCTAGCAGGCCTACCGGGCACCTGAAATTTTCTGGATGATGCCATAATAAATAAAACCACGAAACGAAAGCACTTGGAACACCTGGACGGAGTTGTGAGCAATTTCCTTGGCGCTGGTTTTCGTTTGAAGAGTTTCAAGTGCCATTGTGTGGTGGAAGATGTCAAGTTTATTGGGGACAGGATAAGCACATATAGAATGCACTCAACAGACGAAAAACTCAGTGACATCAGAGATGTTCCAAAACCAACCAGTCGAGCTAGCTTGTTTCTAGGTATCTGAGCACACTACTATCGGTTCATACAAAATCGAACCACAGTAGCCAAGACTCTGTACACGCTACTGGAAAACAGAAGCACAATTGACAATAGGATGACCGGCATCATCAAGCCATTCATACCGCTCAAACAAGCCTTCGTGGAAAGAACAGATTTGATGAATAATGTCGATAACAAACCGCCGACATCATCAAGCGACGCGCCACCGTACGGCACATTTGGACAGCACAGAAGGTTGTGTGGCTTTCATTTCTAGAACGCTCGCAAAATCAAAGTAAACTACTCCCAGTTGACTAAAGAAGGTTGTGGGCAAGCGGGTGATCTACAGCGTTCGAGCAGATTACCCGCAAGTTATATCACCTTTCGTGATTCCTAACAGGAGGTTGGCGAAGCGTAATCGGCCACACCAGCGGCGCTCCGCCACTGATGAAAGGCTCACTCAAACGTATTCCCAGAGGTTTCTGGATCCTCGGCGCTGCGTGAGCATTCAAGATATGGCTGGGTCTTGTTGAAATAGCGCATACTACGAGGCGGGAAGTAGTAAGGAAAATCCTACACTGACGCCAATACATGTTATGCTGCTCGTCCGGGAGTCAAGCGGCTCAGGACCAAAATGCAAATCGTCCTTGTTGCTGGCTCCGAGAGGTGAGTAAATTTGCAGCTGGTTTCGCGTGTATAGTTTTATTGTATCCAACACAAGGCTTGTTTTTCAGCAATAATTGACGCTACCAGAAGCTACTAGAGCAACTCTTCAAGCAAATATTTCTGCCTCACGCATTTTTGAAGTCGAGACACCGAAGGAATGTATGGTATCATGCGCCGCTCGAACACTACGTTCGTGTCTCCCTTATGACAGGCAGAGCCACTGCCCCCTCCCCCAAACATGTACGCGGCTCGTGCATCCATTGTCTTGGACGCCTTTTTTATTTTCTACGGCCAAGATGATTCGGCGCTTTTTCGAGTAGCTTCTATAACACAAATAGCTTGGGTTCCCCTTCTAATAATCAAAAGTGGAGTTGATTTCTCTTTATTTCACAGGAGCTGTGATATTGCCCTGAGTGACGATTTTGTTACGGACGGTTCCTACCTTAAACACAAACTCACCGACTTGGCTGTGCGCATTCTAGACCCACTAAATAAAGCGAACGCAGTCGCAAACACCTCCATGAAAGCCAAAATTAAATAAGTACTTCGCGAACACGAGCGACGTCAACATCCCCTCGCCCAGCTTGTAGAAATGCAGAAAGAGAAGCGCAACGAACCTGACACAAAGCGTCATCCTCTGGACGTCATCCCCCAGATGACGTAGCGTCCCACGACAGTATAACATACTTAAGAGCAGTCATGAAATTGTTACTTCAGATGCATGGCGAGCAGATGGAGCGTTCCATATCCCCGGCCGCTACCATCACCAAGCCTCGTGGATCAGCTAAAACTTTCGCTCGATATTCCTATGTATGCAAGTCGCTCGGACAACGAAGCGGTAGCCACTTTTATTACCGAGCTTCCGGGCAGCCAGACGGCATCGGATGTCAGCGACGAAATTACCGTCCCTCGCATGTTGTCAGTCGCATAATGGAAAGTGTAACAACGCGGTTGTGCCGGCAACAATATTTCACTAGCATGGCTGACTTTCTCATTATTTTCAGGGACACATTTCTCACACCAGATTACGCCATTCGCATAAATGACGATCTTCGTGCACGAACTCCGCATTGCGACGAGTCGCACATTGAGTTCGTAAGAGCCATTCAACGTTTATGTGACATTGCAGATGCCGGAGTAACAATCTATAGAAGGTGGCACGGGTGATCCACCAGAGACATCCGCGCTCTATGCCTATCTTAAAGGCCAGAGTTTTGTGAACTTGGAAGATATGGCACGTGCCGCACTGACCATTCAAACTGACAGTTTGACCGAACTTCGGCACCGACAGCCTCCGCCACGCCCTGCAACTTTGTAACCGGACTAGCTTGGCCTGGTATGGTTCAGGAAACGCGGGCGGTTGAGTTATAAGGCCTTCCAGAGAGGACAGGCACTGTGGCACTAGATACGTAGGCGTATGCGTCAGACACTGGCTCCCCACAATATAGAGAATATAGAGTTCACTGCGGTAAACAGAGAGTGCAAGGATCGGACACAATTGACAAAACACTACGAGGTCAATAGGTCATGAGACATCCGGTGGCACCGCTTCAGCGTTGAAGGAGTGGATTACAGCAATCTCGTTCATGAGATAGCCGGTTGGACCATCTCGGCATTGAACCTAGTTGGGCCTCAGGAAATCAATATGTCTTGAGACAGTTAGTTCCTCCCCTTCAACATCCCTCTCGTTCATGAGTTAGCTAGGTTGGCCTCTTAGGTGCTGAACTACTCCAGGCCTGAACAAATCATTCTCGGTCATCGGATATTCGGGTTGGTGCTTCGGCGTTGATCCCCGGCGACGCAGTGCATAAATGTTGGAGCGTCCGTTCTTAAACTGCACCCAACTGCAATTTTAATGCGAATAGCATTCTTTGGCTACTTCACGCACTTTTCGTCTATGTATCTATCTGGCTATCTAACCTCTTACGCCGCGGGTCGATAAATAAATAAAAAAGACCGGCGCCGGCTGGGATTTGAACCGTTGACCCTTTGATCAGCAGGCAGACGCGCTAACCACAGAGCTATGAAGGCTGTCATTCAACGCACTCTAAACGGTTGTTTATATCTTTACCATAGACGCGCTTTACAGCGCTGTCACAGCTACCGGTGCGCGCGCGTTCCATGCACGAGGGCTCATTCCGCTCTCGTGAGGCTGGAGCACGGCCGCTAGCTCACCCTCTCTCGCGCTCGGGAGAGGGTGATGTAGCGGCCGTGCTCAGCCTCACGAGAGCGGAATGAGCCTCGTGCATGGAACGCGCGCGCACCGGCTAACTGTGACAGCGCTGCCAAAGCGCGTCCTATGGTAAAGATATAAACAACCGTTTAGAATGCCGTTGGTTGAGACTGGCTGAGACGCCAGAAAGTCTGGTCGGTACCATTTTGAGTGTTTGTGCGTATGGCGCGTGCTTTGCTCGCCTTCCTAAGTGACACAAACGCACGTGCAGGGCTGCGGAGATCGTGCGCAGGGCTGTGAAAGTGTCAACAAATTTAGAATCGCCTCAAGAGTGGGCTGGCGTATCTAGAGTGTGCCGGCCACCTGACGAACGCGCATAACTCCGCACCGTTTGATGCTATTCGCATTAACGTAGATAATCATTCCCAAAGGATGGGTTCTGCTGATTTTTTATTAAGGCTGCACGTCGGGAATCCAAGCGTAATCGCGAAACACGCAGGTGGTTAAGATCCTCCGTGCCAAGGACGCTTGCTTGGGATGGCAGGGTTCCAAGTGACCCGCGTCAGTTGTCATGGGGCACAACAGCCCCCAATGCATCGGAGCCAAAGAGCACTCATTCCAGGGGTACGTAGAATTGAGCCTAGATCAGGGTCTGTTGGGCCTCGCATACCTGTGAACGTGCATGGAGCCCGAATAGCCGCTCTTCTTGATAACGACGCAAACCTATCGCAATTTCTGGATGCTGCATTCGAGGTTCGTAAATAATGAAACACAAATCTTTGTACGATGGGTGTAGACTGACAGGTAGCGTATGAATCCATACTACACGCCGGCAGGGCCATGACATTAATATATCTACATCACCAAGCAAAGACAGCGGTCTGTGTATCTGCCTTGACTATCAGTGTCCATAGTCCTTGGTCGACATTTGACTGTACTGGTAAAAGTTTAATTAAAATTAGGTGAATATGATTGGGGGTTGGGAATAGAAACTGAGCTTACGCGAATCACCGCACGAAGGGATTGCGATTTTGTTTAACTTTGCTTTGCAATTTACTAAGCTCTCAGACAGGGTCAACGAGGCAGTAGAAAAGCGTCCCGGTAGCTACCATCATAATCACCTGCTCCCAAAATTAGCAGCTCCGGCGCCTGTTAGAGCCACTCTCGTCACTCTTCTTGAAAGACCTGGGAAAACCGATCTCCGACAGTACCGATTCAAAGCAAAAGGTGCGGCCCCTCCCCTCCCCCGCCGGACGTGCAGTGCGAGAACTATAAGTGTCCAAAAACGGGAACCTCTGTATGCGGCACTCACGGAAATGATCGAAACATGCGCAGTACGTGAGCCGAAAGGCCCATCGGCTTCGCCAGTGGTCCTTGCTCCAAAAAAAAAAGGATGGTACAGTCAGACTTTGCCTTGATTTCAGGAGCCTAAACGCAGTGTCAATCAGGGTAAGTTGCCCATTTCCAAGTATTTTCTCAGTGAGGTATGCCACTAGAAATGCGACTGTTTCTGCGACCCTTGACGGCAGCCGTGGATTTCTTTACATTTAACTTCATCGGGCAGATGCACAGAGGCATTCATTTGACTTAGAAGACAGTTTGAATTAACTTGCCTTCCCTTTGTTTCATCTTACTCGAACGCCAGCTTTCAGCGGTTAATGGATGTTGATATTGGTGATGCCAAGTAGAAGTTCGCGATGACTTATATGAATGATGTAGTCGTGGTTTCGGTAGCAATCATGGAGCATCTCGTGCACCTTTGCATTATGCTTGAGCGAATGCGTCAGGCTGGCCTTACGATTCACCCGGGTAATTTTTAATAGACCGATCTCGCTTAAGCGTTACACACATGCGTGACGCTGGCAAGCTGTAGTTCATAGGAGCCAGGCGTGCAGACAATCAGCAAGGCTGTCAGGCGTGCAGATCGACTACAGTTCCCACGATGCATGGCGGCAGCGGTGGCGTAATGAAAGTGGATATGAGATCTGAATATTAGCCAAGCCCAATATCAACCTTAGAAATTACACAGAAGGTGCAAGCGAGCTGGTGAATTTTGAACATTGTAAACCCGAGACGTCGGACAAAGGAGAAGAAAAAGGGGACAACACAGACACAGGTTTCAAACTCAGCTGAACATTTATTCACCCAACCACGCTTATAAGGACAACAAACCACCATCCCTCGGCGCATGACGTCACAATGTCAAACACTCCTCTCACCCATCCTTTGCACAACCCCCTCCGCAGTTCGTAAACACGCTCAATAAGCCAACTCTAATCCAGACTGAATCACTTCCTCAAACTTGACGCCGACACCATGCGGGAAGCAACAACCGCTCCACAGATCGCTGAACCCCAACTAAGCCTATAATTTTAACCTCGAGGACTTCGGTGAAACGCGACAAAGCATGTGGCCTCCAGAGGCGGTATTTCCTAACCCCCCCCCCCTCCCCCGATCCTTAACCTCATTTATCTCACTCTTAAAAAAAATGTTACAACAAAAACAGTTTTGAGGAACCTTAAAAAAGCTTTGCAGAAACACAGACATCCAAAAACCAAACAAAACCCAGAATACATGGCTCACGGAGCCAAAACACGCTCAAAGGCCTAGAAATCTTTGTTGCGTCGTTTATAAATGATGACGGGTTACTAATACAGTTGGCGGTGCTGTTTATTTTAATAGTTTCGATAAGGATTCTTTTAGCTGCATCTTTCTCCCTCGCCAACATCGTTGTCGTATTCCACAGCGGCTTGCAATCGTCGCATTCACCTACGTGTTTTGGCAATCTCCGAATTTTGCGAGTTAGATGCCATTGCTCTCTTGTGCTCAGCAATACGATCACTAATACACCACTTTGTTTGGCCCACATACGCCCCTCCGCACTCAAGCGGAATACTATAAATGCCCTCTCCCTCACACTCCACCTCTCCTGCCCTGTGTTTTTTTACACATCACACATAGACCCTTGTAAAAGGCGTCAGTTTACTCAGCTTAAAATCTGATTTAAAAACTACCGAAACACAGAAACGATATGTCACCACTTTCAAATTATGAGAAACCGCATGAAAAAAAGTTACCACTACACAATTATCCAGCTGTTGTTGTTTTGTTCCTTAGCACTGATCCGCTCTGTAAGCCTCAAACACACTTTTGCAACCAGTTCTAATGGGTACCCTGCCAATTTTAATCTTAACTGCTGGCTAATCAGCGCTGATTGTAAACGATGTGCACAAGATTTTCTCAAAACGTTTTGCAACACCGACATTACGACACCTCTTTTTACTGTTTTGCGTGGCAGCTTGCAAAAGACAACAACGGTTTCTGGTTGGACCTTCCGTAATCCCAGCACAGGCCACCCTCTTGAAATATTCTAAGATCTAGAAACTGCAAACATCCATTGCTTGGTCCTTCCATTGAAAACTTTAGCTCAGGCATTGAGTCTTTTATACACTTCACAATTTTTACTTCCGAAAAAGTCATGGAAAGTGCAAATCAAAAATATCATCAACATACCTTTTAACAATCGCGTTTTCTCTCTGCACTCCACTTAAAATCCTCTCAACCTCTCGATTGAGAGTCCTCAAATAAATTTCGGACAAAACCGGAGCAATCGCCGAACCGATGCACACACCCTCTTTTGCACGTACTCATATCCCTCATACCCCACCGTGGTCAAACTCAAGTAACTTTTCAACAATTCAACGAAACTTCCTATGTCACTGCCTGTCGCTGACTGAAATCTAACTAAGTTCTCTTCTAACAATTCCCTTACGCTAACAAGCAGTTTTGACTGGTTTGATGAGTAGTACAGGTCCTTTACGTCTAACGAACGCAATTTACACGGCCTGCCATGAAAGCCATTCAACACCTCTAATAACTCATCCGAATTATTTAGTACCAATGGGTTCACTAATTCCACAGCTGTGAAACATTTTTGCAAAAACTTAGACAATGCAACCTGCCAACTTCCCAACTCAATCACGACGATCCTTAGTGGAAAGCCTACCTTGTGATCCTTTAGGAAGAACTTCACTGAAAGCGAACTCTGGGCCCTCTCTTTGAGAGACTTCATTTTGTCACAAAATTCGCAGTCTTTCAGTATACCCATTACTTCTTTTTCAAGTTCTTCATGTTCAGTTGATTGATTTTGAATAAACTGCTGCTCAGCGTAATGGAATGGTTAGAAGAGAACTTAGTTCGATTTCAGTCAGCGACTGGCATTGACGTAGGAACTTTCGTTGAATTGTTGAAAAGTTACTTGAGTTCGACAACGGTGGGGTATGAGGGATGTGAGTACGTACAAAAGAGGGTGTGTGCATCGGTTCGGCGATTGCTCCGGTTTTGTCCGAAATTTATTTGAGGACTCTCGATCGAGAGGTTGAGAAGTTTTTAAGTTGGGTGCAGAGAGGAACCGCGATTGTTAAAAGGTTTGTTGATGATATTTTGATTTGCACTTTCGATGACTTTTCGGAAGTAAACATTGTAAAATGTATAAAAGACTCAATGCCTGAGTTAAAGTTTTCAATGGAAGGGCCAAGCAATGGATGCTTACAGTTTCTGGACCTTAGATTATTTCAAGAGGGTGGCCTGTGCTGGGATTACGGGAAGGCCCAGCCGAAACCGTTGTTGCCTTTTGCAAGCTGCCACGCAAAAACAGTAAAAAGAGGTGTCGTAATGTCGGTGTTGCACAACGCCTTGAGAAAGTCTTGTGCACATCGTTTACAATCAGCGCTGATGAGCCAGCAGTTAAGATTAAAATTGGTAGGGTACCCATCAGAACTGGTTGCAAAAGTGTGTTTGAGGCTTACAGAGCGGATCAGTGGTAAGGAACGAAACAAAAGACAGCTGGAGAATTGTGTAGTGGTACATCTTTTTCGTGCGGTTTCTCATAATTTGAAAGCGGTGGCATATCGTTTCGGTGTTTCGGTAGTTTTTAAATCAGATTTTAAGCTCAGTAAACTGACGCCTTTTACAAGGGTCTATGTCGGATGTGTAAAGAAACACAGGGCAGGAGAGGTGGAGCGTGAGGGAGAGGTCGTTTACAGCATTCCTCTCGAGTGCGGAGGGGCGTATGTGGGCCAAACAAAGCGGTGTATTAATGATCGTATTGCTGAGCACAAGAGAGCAGTGGCATCTAACTCGCAAAATTCGGAGATTGCAAAACACGTAGGTGAATGCGACGATTGCAAGCCGCTGTGGAATAAGACAACGATGTTGGCGAGGGAGAAAGATGCAGCTAAAAGAATCCTTATCGAAACTATTAAAATAAACAGCACAGCCAACTGTATTAGTAACCCGTCATCATTTATAAACGACGCAACAAAGAGATTTCTAGGCCTTTGAGCGTGTTTTGGTTGTGTGAGCCATGGTTTCCGGGTTTTGTTTTGTTTTTGGATGCCTGTGTTTGTACGCAGCTATTTTAAGGTTCCTCAAAACTTTTTTTGTTGTAACGTTTTTTTTTAAGAGAGAGAGATAGATGAGGGTAAGGAGCGGGGGGGGGGGAGGTAAATACCGCCTCTGGAGGCCACATGGTTTGTCGCGTTTCACCGAAGTCCTCAAGGTTAAAATTATAGGCTTAGTTCGGTTCAGCGATCTGTGGAGCGGTTGTTGCTTCCCGCCTGGTGTCGGCGTCAAGTTTGAAGTTTGGGAAGTGATTCAGTCTGGGTTAGAGTTGGCTTATTGAGCGTGTTTACGAACTGCGGAGGGTGGTTGTGGAAAGGGTGGGTGAGAGAGTGTTTGACAGTGTGACGTCATGCGCCGGGTGATGGTGGTTTGTTGTCCTTATAAGCGAGGTTGGGGGAATAAATGTTCAGCTGAGTTTGAAACCTGTGTCTGTGTTGTCCCCTTTTTTCTTCTCCTTTTGTCCTACGTCTCGGGTTTTACAATGTTGATCAACCTTAGGTTTATTCTAGGCAACGATACTCTGAGCCCAAAGATAAGTTGCGCGGAATAACCAAATAACCATATCCTCGTGAGTGAAAAGCCTAAGGAAATATATCTGGATGATTGCTTCCTATGGATATGCCATTCTGCAATCTGTCAAGATAAGTAAGTCCTTTAAGCATCTGCTTCACAATACACGGAAACAAAACAAAACAGAAAGAAGTGGTGCTGAGGACAACAGAAAGAAACCGCATTCCCGTGAATTTTGTGAGCTGTGACCGAAAACGCGTGTAACATCTGCCCGACTTGAACTGTAAGCTTCTTTTGGCCAGAGGGGAAAACAGTCGTGTTACGGGAACTTATTAAATTTGACTGTGAGAAAGCGACAGATTATGGACATAGGTCACATTAAAAAGCGTATCTCTTTCTTTCTTTTCTTTTTTTTTTCTTGCATTTTTCGTTTACACTTTTTCATTCGATGGTGTCTTACAGAACTCTCGATACAAAGATATTGCGCGACAAATACATACATACATACATACATACATACATACATACATACATACATACATACATACATACATACATACATACATACATGCATGCATGCATGCATACATACATACATACATACATACATACATACATACATACATACATACATACATACATACATACATACGTGCATGCGTGCGTGCGTGCGTGCGTGTGTGCTTGCGTGCGTGTACACATACATACACACATACATACATACATACATACATACATACATACATACATACATACATACATACATACATACATACATACATACATACATACATACATACATACATACATACATACATACATACATACATACATACATACATACATACATACATACATACATACATACATACATACATACATACATACATACATACATACATACATACATACATACGTACGTACGTACGTACGTACAGTACGTACATACATACATACATACATACATACATACATACATACATACATACATACATACATACATACATACATACATACATACATACATACATAGCATGCATGTATGCGTGCATTACATATGCATACATGCATACATTCATACATGCATACGTACATATATACATATACATACAAGGTGGATATTATGCTGCTGTAAAAATATTCAATCCTGATGCGAGATCGGCTTGCCGGGGTATGCGACCTACAGCAGCAAGGGAGTCTTTAGAAATAGCAGAACTAGAAACAGTGAGCCGGCCAGAGAGCTCAGAAGATCTCCTTCATGCCATCGAAGAACAGGTGTTCCGTCTCCGAAACTTGATGTTCGCAGAATGCATTTATATTTCGCATAGCCTTTAGAGACCTGCTCACAAAATAAAGTAGCACTTATCCATAGTTTGGACAGAGCTTTCTGAAAAACTGGTGAAAAGTCACAGTATTTAGCGAGCTCGACACTTCGGGGCACACGCATTCATATGTTCTGAAGAACAATTTTTGAAAACCAGTTTAAGCACGAGTAAGGAAGAGTATCTGCGATGCTGTTAGCGTGAATTGTGTTCAAAAGAAATAACTTACATTAGCGAAATCAGACAGCATGGCGTAGCAGAGCCGGTATACTGCGCAGATTCGGTCAGCCTCCTGTTTATATTTTTTTAATGGGAGGATGTAGGGAGGAGAAAGACGTGCGAGAGTTTTTCTTAATATCTCTTCTACAGCATCAACTCAATAGCTATTTTATCTGTTCTACTGACGCTATTGTAAAGGTTACGGGAAGCTTTGAGCTATTCACCTCCAGCATAGAGTAATATACACAAGGTAAAGATGGACACTGCCATAGGCCCCAGCGGCCCAGATAGACGAGTGACAGCTAGCGCTCCTAGCGGGCGGCATTAAACATAATCTAGTTCTGGTTCCGGTCAAGTTCGTTTCGGTTTCGGTTTGGGCGTTTCTGCTCCGGTCCTGCGGCACCCTTTCTCCTTCTCTTTCTCCCCATATTTCCTTCTTGCGTCGCTCCTCGCTAGGCTCTCGGGAGCTCTTCGGCTCCGGGAGCCGCTGTTTCTTTTTTTTTTTATGTTGACGCAGTTTCATTTTCATTTTTACGGTAGAATTCGTGCATAATGTGTAAAACAAAACTTTCTACTTCACAAAACAGATGCCTATATTATGTTTTTTTTTTTCTACTGTAAAACATTGAAGTTACACAATCTCCACATTGACTCCTGACTAGTGGAGCATTTTGGGGTCAACAACAGTAAGTGGTTCGAAAATATTTTATTGGACCACATTCGTATACACATGAGTTACTTCAGACACTCTCTACGTTTTGTAAGAAACAGATACTAATACTCACAAAAATAAATGAATACGAAGAAGTTCGGCATATCATACACTTCGTAATTTACTTTTAGCGGTACCAAGTTAACAAAAATTTTCCACAGAGAACACGCTGAATGATCCATTCGCTTTCACGCCGACTCGGGCACGGGAAGTAAGTCCAGAAATAAATAAGACATTGCTATCATTACCAGCCATAAGAGTATAATAAGAGTGCAAAACATACAGCGAAGAAAGCGAATTGCCAATTTCCGGCTATTATAAAACATACGAACTGGCATAGCCTGAAACACACTGCGGGCGAGCCAATACCAAATACTGAGAACTCTATTCGGAATCTGACGAGATTCAACGTCCCTAAACATTCCTCGAAATACATTTGATCAAAAGAAACTATGGCTTAAAAAAGCGGCTAAAAATCAATAGACAATGGATACAAAAGTGGATACATTTTCTTTCTAATATCTATTGCAACTATGCACTATTTTCTATAGACATTTTGTAGAACGTGGATCAATACTTTTGCTAAAGGGCCGTGATACACATTTGCTGCAAATAAGGGAAACAAATGTTTCAAGTGCAAGCTGCACCGCTCAATTAATAAGCACTTTTTGTTTCTGATTTTCAACCACCTCCGTTAATATACTATTAACAGTTAAAATCGTCTAGTTGCTTTACAGGAACTGAAGAGTGCAACGGAACTTTGTCCAAGTTCCGGATAATAAATCGAACATGCCAGCACAAGCGTATTCTACAAAACATTTAAAAAACACATTTGTAGCACTCTGAGCAATGCTAAAACTATCCAGACCTGAAAGTGCGTGATAGAAGATAGCACACACTCCTCAAACATGCGCCACACTCTCTGTTACGGCAAGAAAGCGATTTTCTAGTTGCTGAATGAAATTAAAGGCAGCCGGGGATGGCATATTAAATTCCCGAAGAGTTTTCCAGGCACGTAATATGCTTTAAGCACAAGAAAGTACTGGTGAGGCCTAATCAAGCTGTCAGACTCTTCCCTCAGCGGCTAAGAACAGCCACAGGTGTGGGTTGTCAGTTCAAGGAAATGCTTGATCAAATAGCCCCCAACGTAACAAGTGGACGAGTCATCAAATACGTTAAACCTGATGTCTGATGTCAGCTTAGAAATATCCTCTAGTGGCGGGAAGTTATCAATTGGAAGACATTCCAGATTTTCTGCTAATGAACTTTCATGATGCAAAAATATTGGCAACTCATTGAGGAGGTCAGCCTCGCCATCCTCTATGTTTCCATGGTTCGACAGTTTGAACAGTTTATTTATTCCTGTGTGTTTTAGTCCTCAGGTGAACTGATACGCATTTGGGTTTGTATATCAGACCAGCATTTGTCATATAGCTCCAAAAATGTTCTCCAGCTGGGTCTTTCTGCAGGCGTCGTAGTAAGTAAGAACTGAAAGTCATCGCTGTTTGAAATCTCCTCCCAGAGCATATGACACTCTTTAATGTATGTGGCTGCTTCCTACTTTGGAACTTCCATGCTGAAATCCATCCGAGGTGCAGGTGAAGGAAATCGAGTACCTCAGTTTTCTTCTTTCAGAATGGCATGACGCAACTTCTGCCCTGTCTACTCGAATTGTGAGCTAGTTAGAAAGCTGTCCATTCTATCGCAGAAATATAGCCTGTAGCAATGGCTGCCTCAGGAAGCTCCTTGGCATAAACTAGGAATAGGATTGCAAGACAGACTGTGAGGCACTCATTACCTGTGTGGCACGTTTTACTTTCATGTTACTGAAAGGGTTTTGAAAAATGTCTGTCTCAGTAAATTTCGGAGCCAATCGCAACCTCATCTCATGGGTAGAAAGATAAAGTTTAACAATATGGGACCCCTCAGTGACCTCATTTCCAATGCAAAATTTGTGTGCTTGGAGATTGTTCCTGGTTCTGTTGATAAGGTGCGGAACATCAAAGATAAAGTAAACCTATTCGTTGTCAACTTAAAAAAAACGGATTACCCACAGACACACCAAGTTGGTTGGCCAAACTTACGTTTGACACCCCGTGATCACAGACCAAAGCCTTTACTGTAAAGACAACAGTCTTAAGCTCTTGCAATGAGAGAAATGAGGAGACTGCGGATAACAGAAAACGGTCTTGAAGTGTGCACAACAGTGTATGCAAGTGACTGAACCCACCTCCTGCAAATTCCAGAGAGCACAACAACCAAGGATCTATCTGCAACACCGTTCAACACCGTCATCTGTAAATCCATGGACAATGTCGTTCGCAGAGTCATAAGTCAAGTCCTTTTTCAAAGAAATCTCATCGAAAATCAATGTGCACACACGATTGCAGCCCGACAGCCCGACGGAAACAACAGCACGAGAAGCTCAAGCCGATCGGCTCCACAAACTCACGCCGAGCATGCGAGCACGCGGGCAGTCATGCGTCACCTTGTTTGATGCAAAGCCGACCGAACACGCTGCAGCAGAAAGCACAAACGGACGGCACGCACGGCACGGACGAACGACGCACGGACGAGCAGAGGCCATGCAGAATGATGCTGAGGCGACGGCGTGCAGGCAAGCAGGCCCACGGCAGGCCGTGGCAGCGCCATTCCTCACGTGGTTTTTGTGACGTATTATATTAAAACTATTTAATCGTTTTAAGTACTTTAAGTAATTCTAAAGCGTAACAATTTCAAAAAGGAATACTCCTCATAGAAAGAGTTCTAACTAATTTTAACCAAATTACAAGAAAGCGCCACGTAGCGGAGGGCATTAAACGTACTATCTGGGCCGCGAATCGGCTTCTGTGTCCTCTCTTACGTTTACTATATTACTGTATGCCTCCAGATCGAACCGTGTCTCCACGGTGCGGCCGAAATTGGAAACATGCGAAAGCGGGGATACCGCCGTGCGTCGTCTGCTATGGGCGGACGTTCAGAAGCATGGACCTGGACGACACGAGCCCGTTTCCGGCTGAGCTTGACCCTCCTTATTAAATATTTGATGTTTGCGTTGTAATTTCTTTTTGCCAAATGTTGTGTTGTATCGTTTCACATGCGTAGAAATTCAGAAAACCGATCATTACAAAGTTGAGGCTTCCATAATCTTAGTGTGTTGGTTTGTATACGACCGCTGGTTCCACGTATCTTCTTCTATCTCGCACAAACCATAGCTTTCATAAAACATTGAATGTTGATTAGAGCTGTGCTTTAATTCAAGAAAAAATATTCCAACTGATTTCTACTTTTTAATAAACTAATCAATCTATAAATTCGTTAGTTTATTTTCCCCGGTCATATTTCAAGAAAGACGTTAAAACTACATTTTTTAACTATCTTTACGATGTCATAAATGTCATAAAACATTCCCATTTTAAACTTGCCGTAGTGGCGCCTACAGAAATATGAACACAGAAAGCCTTTTAAAGTCAAGTCATTTTTAAGTTAATATTTAAACAGAATAATCATACTCGGTGACAATCACAAACACGCTGAAGTGGTTTACCGTGCAAGCTTGTGTCATAAAATAAATTAACACGTCAAAAATATTAAAGCAGGCATTTTTTACTTTTTGTTGGCGTTCTCCAACACAAGATTTCGATTAACCTTAAAAAAATATCGCAATTAAACCATCACTTGAATAACCTGAAGGTATTAATCGATGAAGTTTCCAGTCCCCATATGCGTAAGGTGAGGGCGGAAAGGGATCGAAAAGTGTCGCGAAGGTCGCTAGCCCTCATCAGTAAAAGATTGTCGCTGCAGCCGATGCTGTCTGTGTCATGGTGCGAGTCGTTTGTTGGAGTTTCAGAGTCAACTGTGTTTGAATGAAAGATTATTTAGCCAGAAGTTTATAATCTTAGCCTCTTGACATCCGAAAGCCCTCACCAAGACATTCAAAGCGGGTGAACCCACACTACCGAGAAGAGCCTTTAATACCACGAACGTTACTGCATTGCTTGGTTACACTCGTTTATTACACTCGCAGCGGATATATTAGAACAGTTTGTTCCACTTGTTTCAGCTGTCCTGCCAACGTGCAGTTTGCGGATCGTGATTAGAAGAGGCTCTTCTCCTCATCGCAACATAGTAGAATTGTTCAGACTCTGGAAAAACTTACCCACACCATGGCACAGTAAAGGGAAATTTTGGCTGCTGAGGAACTCAATAGCACGGTAATATTTAATAGAGCACTATCTTCTTCATGCTAAATATTTCTATTACTGCAAAAGCTAAAAGTAAGAGCAGAACATGCATAGAACCTGCGATTTTACAGCCCACAGTACCAGTGTTATGTTATCTGGGTTAAAATTCATTGTTGTGTTGAACTCCCACGCTGGTCAACCGATACATCTCTTTTAAAAGAAGCAATTATTTAACAAAACTAGTGCAGCTCAGCCGGAGACAGGCATGCATCGTGGTGATCCATGCTTCCCAACGTCTGCCTAGGGCAGACGACGCATCCACACGAGCGATTATTTAAATATAGGCCGTACGCTGGTAACAGCGAATCACCGAATACTAAGGCACCATTTTCCGCTAAAATTGTTTTCCCACCGACACTGTGCTACAAAATAAACACAAGGACCTACGCCGCCTTGCGCGCGACCGTGAAGAGCCTACGGGGTGTTCGTGCTTCTATCCCCGCTTTGATGATGATGATAGCTCGACAGTAGGCGCCACGTCTAGGTCGATCTAGAGGCCAATACTTGTTCCATCTTAATTTCACCCGTAGCCGACACTACGGACTAATAGGAACGAAAATGCAGCTTCAAAAGCGTAAGTCAACGGGACCTTTTTTTGTACCTATGATCACTTGAGTGATGATAAAACACGTACAGAAACATGATGAACAACATGATGGTGCGGCTTCGATTCTGTCTGATTGGTCCCATCAGCTCATAGCGTCGACTGCGCCTGGACTTAATGGGAAGCGAGGCATAAAACATCCAGAGCAATAGTGAATTGCAAACAGATTTCATGTACTGTTCACTCCTCCCACGCCGCCAAGTTAGTATGTTGAAGTTTTAATCCACAAAGCAAAATATGTAACCTTTGCACTGGGAAGGCACTCTGTCTTTCTGCACACAGTGTTGCAAGCTCACGAATGCTAGTTGCTACTGCGTGCCCTCTTGTAGAAGTGCGCATCGCAAATCGATCACAAGCAGTTTGCTTTGGAACTTCTGCGTAAATGGTGGGGAGTAGGTTCCATCAGAATAACCGGTCTTTCTGGTGCTCACGTCGTGTGACCATGGAGTCGAACAGGATATAATTCGAGGCTCTGCGGGTGTCCCGTTCAGCCATGTATAAGGAATATCTGTTTGGTTACCCGACCCAAAAAGCGTGAATGATTTCCCAGAGAAAACGCCTTATCCCAAGGATACACGCCAAGTCTCCCAACGTCCACTCTCGGGAAATTGCCATCTCTAGCATGTTCTTAAGACTTCCAAATAAGTACAGTCCGGTGAATGTACACGCGGCGTATATTATTAGGTTTGCAGGTAGAATAGTATTTTTCAAGTCGTTTATGCATCCCACAAATCCCCAATGGGAACTTCAATATTTGCCTTGTATAAAATATTACCTTTTTATATTAGTTTGCATATGGTTGTTAACTACTGCATTGCGTCACCTTACCGTCCAAGAGATGGCACAGGTAGTCTTTTGGTTTACAGAGACTAGGAGAATGAGGCAAGTGTGCTCGAGGGCGGAAATAAGTAAGCGTATTATATCCGCAGAAGAACTTGTAGTTGGGCAAGTTGGTGAACGTTAGAAATCATGGTGTAAGGCGCAAATAACAACGGACAGAAGAGAGAAAAACAGACATTCAGGCGTATACAGGTGAACCGGATATTATATCAGGTTTCGATGCGATCACCGAAAGACATGCTGGAGGCAGCCTTCGGAGATTATGAGCGAAGGCTGCACAAGTGCCTCAAAGTTCGAGGAGGAGATGTCAACTGAAGAGCATAGGTAACAATTTAGTTCATTTGACCAGCGCCGCTTCACAACCGCGAGAATCGCAGGCTTTTAGTGACAGTCTCTTCTCGGTGCCATTAATTGCTGTTAATCTAGAGTGCGTTTTTGCAACATCCCTTGTATCAAAAGTTCAGTCCAAGAAGTGTCCAATGTGGCGCCTTTAGAAGTTTCCTCACCAACCGTGCCAGAAATGTCTGGGCAGCACCGTCGAAAGGCGCGAACTCACCAGCGAGAGAAGCAGCCCACTGACAGAGGAAATCCGTGGGCGGGAAGAACACCATCGTTATGTATCCGCGTCTTTTTTTATTATGTCCGTTACTTCAAGATTTTCTACCATTGTCCGCATTTATGTTTAGACCAAATGTAGTCTACAAGAAAGATTGTGTTCATTTTAATGGACCATGTTCTTCGGGGACAGCCGCGAAATTGTTTAAAAGCAAGCTGGAACAAGAAAGTAGTGTCATCTATCAATAGTTGTTGCAAACGAGCCCTCTAGTTACTCGACTCAATCGTCTGCGTCGCTATACATTGTTGAGCCTGCGAGCTTTTCGTCCTTATTTGTATTGCGAAAAGGGAGCTACGCTTTGTAATTTTACAAACTAAAACCTACCTGTAAAATATAGCTTTGAAGAAAAGCTTAGATTGCACGTGCAGGCGCCGATTTCTAAAGCCCATTTTAGATCGGGTCTCTGCGTTTCATGTACCGTATATAATTCATGGCTGAATTGTTGAGGATCGATATAAAATGAGCAGTAACGATACGCCCTTGCAAGTAGTAGTCTAAAATTTTCGTCAAACGTGTGTTCCACAGGTAGGATTTCCCTTGTAAAATTACAAGGCGTAGCTCCCTTTCCTAAAAGATAGGGCCAAAACACTTGCAGGGTCAACAGCGGCAGGTGAAGCAGACGACGGAGTTAAGCGGTGGGGCTCGTCTGGCACGACAGATGGCACCACTTGTGTAGCCGACCAGAAAAGAAAAAAAAAGCAGACGACACTCCGAGAAAATCCTTGGCAGCAAGTGAGACGTCGTTATGCAACCGCTTTTTAGTCTATTGCTGTTACTTCAAATTTTGCCGTAATTGTCCTAATCTTTGTTTTGAACCAAAATGTTGGTTAGAAAAAAAAACGATTCCTAAATATAATAGACAAAGGTAGTCACGGGAAATCTAGATTTTTTTTTAAAGCAAACCGCAACAGGGAGATAGCGCCATCTATTATTACATGAGGCAACCGCGCCCCGCCAGTTGGCTCGGTCGTTTGTGTCGCCGTCCGCCATTGACACCTACCAGTGTTTTGGCCCTGTTCTTTTTTACAAAATAGAGTTGCTCTCTGTAATTTTAGAATATAAAACACACCTGCAAAACACACCTTTACGAAACTTTTATATTGTTCTGAGCATGCGCCGATTTTTACGGCCCATCTTGTTCTGGCCCCGAAAATTCAGACACTCTATGTGTGAAAAAAAAAAGATTCGATTCAATTATAAAAGAAAAACAAAGATGCAAGAAACTATCACATCTTTATTTATCTGGGTATATTTTCTAAACAAAAACACAATCACGCTTACAGAACAGAAAAGTCCAATATTTAAGTGGCTATATTCTTCCTTTTATATAAACGCTTATAGCTCCCAGTCGTTTGAGAAGTGCGTTTAACTCGGCATTACGTGCAAAGGAGAAATCTATTTGTTGGAGGCCGTGCTGCGGAAGACAGGTGATAACACAATTATTATCGGTTTTGTTCACTGATCACGCCCTCTGACCGTAAACACCACTCCTTGGAATATATATAAACGTAAAAACGATCGAAAAAAAGTACTCATATGAGGCGACAGCCATTTCGATGGCTCAGAAGAAAGTGCCGGCCTACGGATCCTCATTTGTCGGGTTCTAACTCCGGCCAAGGTGACCCCTACCTGACGGACGCTTATAAAAAGAGGGGCGCCATATAACCGAGAGTTCGGCTGCTTGTCGAACGAACTCCAGGTGGCCGAAACTAATCCTCAGGTATTTTATAGGAGTGTAACACATGTCCTCTCTTGGTTTGGTAAATAAAACCCCCAGGTTTACATTTTCACGAGAGACCAACTAGCCAGCAAGCACCGCGCTCACAAACTACCCGCCTCGAATGAGTGAGTTGAATACGAGAAAGACAAAGGAAGAGAGTAGCTGATTGAACCAAAACGAAAGAACGAAGAAACAGGCGAGGTGGTGAATTTGAAAAGTGCGAAAAACATAAACCACTCCACAAACAACGTCCAGAGGTCCGGGCAATCCGCGCCCTGGCACTCAGCGCGTTTTTACTGGAACCATCGTGGATTTTGAACCTACAGCTTTCACAGCAGAACGGACGCGCGCTGAATCTTTGTCGATTTTGCTTCCAACGGTAGCCGTCCACTGACCATTATGCCATCAGATCGGGGTGTGTAATCCTCGTAACAATTGTCACGGTAACCTGGTGGGCTGTCTAGGCCACTGTGCTAGGGAGAGTAGAGCGTCGTAATGGAATGGAGGGAGTGCGGCTGGTCTGTCGTCATCGCGTCTGAAATGCGGCGCAGGCAACTCATTTCGGCGTGCGCTTCACGTGACCGGGACAGTTCTCACTATGGGCCTGGTGGCTAGGGAACGTAGTTCCTATATGATTCAGGGAGGTGAACTGAGTTCCCTACAGGACTAAATGTTCCACAGAACCTCATCCTTGCAAATTTCTCGAATTGGAAACTATCGCTAAAAAATGTTGACGTGAATATTTCAGCCCAAAGTAACGAATACATAGCATGCCGCTCTTAATCGCAAAATATTTTGCACACTAGATATTCGAGAAATTATGAATTTGCCAAATTCGCGAATTATGAAGATCGAAAAAATTAAGTAATCCTAAAGTAATTTACGCTGTACATAAAAAGCTGGCTGCAACAACGTCGTTCAGTATATTTCCACCGAAGCATGCTTGCCATCCGGAGGGAAAAATGTCGAAAAATCTAAAACGAGCCAAGGTGGCGTAGAAAAGAGCACAACTACCTCCACCACCTCCATGGCACTGTATCGCAATGACACGAATCGTTGTATATGTTCATTTTTTGTTATCGCATTTTCTTTCCTCCAAGAGTTTTGTTCCGTGACAAGACACACAAACGAAGAAAGAATGGGCTTTTGACTACCTTGCATAATAAGCTAGGAGTGTCTGTATCCACGTCGACTCCCCGACGCCGAATGGTGCGGAAAACAGGCGTGCCATTTATTTCTTCGTTTCGTTATATTTGTGTTGCATCCACATTGCTTTGGTTTATAAAAGCTACAGGGCGTGACTCACCTCGCGGTGCCACCCGGAAACCAAATTGGCTACATGTTTGGTCGTTCTGCAAAACACATTTAGTGCCGAAGCTTCATAGGGTGGGTGATGCTCTTAGTTGGGATGGTGCGTAGGGAAGGATTACCTTAATCTTTCAGTGCCTTGACAGGGTGGTGCTCATAGCTTAGGTGGTGCATAGTGTAGGATTTTGTAGGGAAACAGTTTAGGTCACACAGCAATCTTTCTTGCTGACGCTGCGTGCACTTCCCTTCAGTACCACCCGGATACAAGGGCTTTGCGCTGAATTTTCTTGGTCACTAAAACAGAGCAAGTGCGTTCTCCCGCCCCTTCCTCTCCTCCTCGTTCCGCACACACTTTCTACACCACCTGTTTCTGCTCCTCTCTTTCATGTCTTTTCCACACCTATCTGCACCGCGCGCTTCCTCACACCACCTGCTTCTGATTCTTTAATTCCTCCATGCTGGATCCTTAGCTTAGTCAGCAGGGCACTTGGCTTCTACGGAAACCGGTGTTGGATCATTAATTTTTCAAAATCGTTTAGCGGTTACGCAATGACCGACTTGCACATTTCTTGCTACGAGGCTCCTAAGGATCCTTGGCCCCATAGGTCCAGGCGCGATTCACAAACAATCCCGCGTTAGCCTACAACAGTGGTCGGTACTGCGCGTGCGCAAAAACCAGATCCACGTGAGGTGAATCGTCGGCGCATGCGCGATGCCGACAGCAGCGCCACCGCGGAGGCGTGACGTCAGAGCCGCGTGTTAGTGCGTATGGAGGTACCGTTTTAAAACAGGAGATCCTAAAACTTCATCACACACTGCGATTCTCCGAGGCACCGGTTAGTGCCTTACGAGATCGTGGTCTCACGCCCTACAGAGCCCACAAATGCAAAAAATATTCAATTGAATCAGCTACCGAGAACAAGCCACATTTTCCCATTGGTGAAATCAGACAATTATTTCTTAACAGGTTAATGACAAGCTCTGAAACCCAAGCAACTGTTCCGGACAGATCTATATTGCACGCAGACTAAGTGTTCGACGATTGGTTGTTTATTGTTCCGCTGAAAAACACTATATATTTTTTCTCGAAGCGCGCGGTACACAAGCAGTTTTAGACAAGAAACCTGCAGTTTTTCTTTTCTTTTTTACGTAACAAATGTACTATCCCGACATTTGTCTAGGCGTTTACTTGCTTGCGGTTGATTTATTGTATTAGTGTTGTTCGAAGAAAACCAAGTGGTATCTCGCTCAGATATGGAATAAATTTAAAAAAAAAATTCAAGCCGGTGTGTAGTATTTTTTACTTTCAGAGCTCCATAAAGAGATTCTAATCAAGTTCTTAAAGGGTAACTGCAAAGAAAACAAAGTGTTTTTTAAACAGCCTAATTGGGACAAGCATGTCACAAAACAAATCTTCCGCGAAAAAAAAACAAATTTTTTCTAGCAATATTTACGCCACAGGACGTAATTTAGTCGGAGTCCCAATTTCTCCGCATTTGAAACTCCCGCTCTTTTCGACGCCCGCGGAGTGGCTGCTATACGTCACTCCGTGACGTATAGCAGCAACTCTGTGACGTATAATTGCAACTTTGTGGCTCGCGATTCAAAACGGGTGAAATAGCCGCAAACTAAAATCCAGTCCTGCGCAATAAATATTGCTGTAAAAATTTTGTTTTTGGCGGAAAAATTGTTTTTTGTGACATGCTTGTCCTAATTAGGCTGGTTTAAAAATACACTTTTTTCTTTGCAGTTACCCTTTAAAGCACGTGCAATCCACCAACCTGAATGATAGAGGGTTTGACGTTGAGCTTGATAATGACATTCTTGCAAGAGGCAAATATCCTTGTTACAAGCCTACCTGCCTTGGCTGTGTCTACCGGGTCTGCAAAAAATGATACTTCAAGAAAGCTCTCAACGTTGTTTTTAAGTATTGAGAAAAAAACAACACGTGGAAATATCTAAAAGTGAATTTTATAAGGTACCTTTATCTCCTTACTTTCTACGGCGTATGTGTTATGTAAGGTACCGATGTGCTCTACACATTGATACCTTAGTAATATGGGTGGACATAAATCAGAAACCAAACACCGCAGACTAATGATTTTATAACCTTAAAAGAGCCAAAAAGCGCTGTTCCATAGACTTGCTTCCTTGACTATACACTTTGAGCACCCTTATTTTGACAAAAAAACAACAAAAAAACACCGGTTTCGATCGCAAAAAAGAGTGTTGCATCGAGCATCCTCTATTTTGAAGGGTGTAAAAAGGGAGTCGAAAGTGTGCCGAAAAGCTGAAGTGAGGGAGACGGATATCACTTTTGAGGGAGTATGCCGCATTGACACCAGGTTTAGCCAGGTTCTTTGAGCGACGATATAGAATAATTCTAGACTCTACTAATGATTTTTACTTAGAGAAACATTCCTTGAACGGAAATATGTTATGCATTGCTCGAAATATTGACGACGAAGAGACAGATACGAGTAATCTTCGCAAAAGCGGAAGCGGTGCACCTGTGAATGTGCGCGATTAAATTGTCGAGCATATTGGGCAGGATATCGAACTATACGGGACGCTCTGACCCGTTTGTTGTCCCCACGCTCGGTGTTTACTCAACACAAGGCCTATGCACATGCCCACAGGCCTTATGGGCATGTCCATGTCATCTACAATAGAGCATGGGACACAGTGAAACTTAAAAAATACAAACAATCGACGAAGTGACGTTAAGTGCTGGATCTACCCCGAAAGCAGTCGTCGAAGAATGTGAGCTTGACCCACTTCGGCTTTTGTGCTGAGCTGGGTATTGTTCATGCAGGCCGGAGTGGTAACAAAAGAGCCCCTCCTCCCCTCAACAGAGAAGACGAACTCCAGCCGAACGTTGACGCCGCGTTCGGTTATGTCGGCCGAGCGCTGGGTCATTGTATTTGTTGTCCCCATCCGTGTAGTTCTAAAGTTAACCACTTGGGGTGTAACGGTCTGTCCTCCTCCCCAATAAGGCGGCGGAGCGGTCGTCAAGGTCATGCCTCCTTTTTCATGCTTAATTCATGACGCGTGTTTTACTGCTTGGCGCGTGTTTGTAAACTGGCTGCTTGTAGATAATATTACGATAATTTAGGTAAAATCGCATGCATTACATTTTTTGGCGTTCACCAGCACCTAAGGGTGTTGGCGCAACACCCTTAAGAAGCAGGCCTTGGTGCAAATTGATTTACACATTAAGAACGTGAAATGTTTGGTAATGCGTTTATGCTGCCAAATGTGTGCTTGCGGTTTTCATTAAGAAAGTGCGTAACCGCAGTTACTTGTATATCGCTGTGAATATTGGTGCAAGCATGTGCCAGTTACTTGTATATAAACTCACCTACGTTCTTCTATACCTGAGTGAAATTTTAATTTCGTTGTAAGTCGAACTGGATAAAAATATATAAGTCGGATAGAAACTTCTAAGAAGCTATGGAGTGTTTGCTTTTATTTCGACAAAAGGCGGCCGACTTTATTTCAATTTATATTATTGACATTCTTAGCCAAATGGCATCCTGTGTACGTCTCTTTGCCGATAAGTGCGCTTTTGTATAAGGTCATTACGGTTGAGCAAGATACAAAACAATTAGGGAGTGACCCGATACGTGTTAAAAATGGTGTCTTAAATAGAAGATGAATTTCAATCCTACATGTGTTTAGCTACGTATTTCTAGGGGCAAGAAACTTTTGTACTGAATACAGTGTGAATAACGATTTCATCAAGAAATATGTAGATACATATATCAGTCTATACGTTGTCGAACGACCTTTCATGGAACGCTCAAGTCGAAAATGTAAATATAAGGGTTGGTAGGGTATTTAACATTAAAATGTTCCAGTAGAAACCTAAAAAATACGGCACACTTAACATGTGTTATATCAGTTATAAATTAACCATGTGTTGTATGAAGCCCAGCGGAGCAATGAAGAATTATAAAAAAAAAATCCTAGAAAAAAAATGTAAGTAGGGTGGCGAGGTTTGTTCTGGGACGATAGAGAGAAAAGAACAGATGTACTGACACGAGGTACAGCTGAGAATTGCTCTGAGACCGACGGAGCAAATTTAAACTATTTTTCATTATCAATATTTATTAGCTGGCTGGGTATTAACAGAAGTACTTACTTCAAAAAGGCCTCCTATATTTCCAGTCAGAGCGATAATTGTTTTAAAATAAAAGAATACTGTGCCGAAACCAACATGTAAGCAAATTTTTATTTTTGTTCAAAAATATCTAACACGTGGAGCAGGTGTGCTCTGCAATTAAAATATATTTTTGGCACTTGTAACCTCGTTTCAGTAACGCCTTCGGGCAATGCAGGGTAACTTCTGTATGAAAATTAACAATCGGACAATCATTTCTGTGATCACCTCATTCCCAGCTTTAAGAGAAACAGGTTAGAAACAACGTTGTGGTAATTAATTTACACTAGAGGCAGTATGGTAAGGTAAAACTAACAGTCATCAGCCGCGAAAAAACAAGGTAAGAGGCATAAAGTTTTACTTAACTTACTCAAGGGTGGTCCTCCACACCACCTCATTGTCTGGTGTCCTGAACTTGCACATCCCACCTCCAACAGTGAAAGCACGATAACAAATATCAGTGCTGCCATTGTAGCAACCGGAACCAAGTGTTGTTATATCGGTCGCTGACAGCGAGCATATAGTAGGCACTACGTGGCAGCTGCGTCCAACATCAGTTTATATGAATGTGTCAAGTCAAGGGCAGTCGGAGGATTTACGTGTACCCAAGTCATTAGTGCTATGCCTCTATTCGCGACATCAATGTATTTTATGGGTCGCACGAGACTCGGCCTGTTATATTAGAATAGGTGTTGCTGCTTCGACCTTGTCGCAGGATAATTAATTTTCTTCCTGTGCACATACGGCCGAAATGAACACTTTGGCAGCTTCGAAATGCGAGCAGAATGCAGCCTCGCCAGCAAGAACAGAAATAAAAAGACCTTGTGTGTCAGATTCGGCAGCTCTTTTCGTCACCCCATGGTCAGCCCTACATATTCCCGGTTTGATTTGAGCTGGTTGGTACATGTCTATGAGGAAACAGCTTGAACATTAAACACTTACACACAGACAGGAGATGAGATATACAGAGCTGACTATAAACTATTTAATACTTCTTCCTGCACCTCCTCTTCATCTTAGTCCCTTCGAGCATATCACAGTCAAATAAGGAGTACATATATAAAAATAAATCATAGACGAAAGAAAAATAAGAGAATATACTACATTAACGAAAATTAAACATTAAAAAGAAGATATCTGCAAATGCCCAAGCAAATCCCATTCATTTCCACTTCAGAGTCACTGACATCAGTATCCCGGGGATGTTTTGGGAGCTTCTACCCATGACTGTCCTCGTGAGTCACTGGCCCAAATCCGGAACACACCGTACATATAGTTCTTCTTTGCTGTGCAGCGTGATGGACGGACTGCTGAAACATTCTTCTCCACTCTCTTCAAGGAAAACTGCCTCGAGCATCTCTTGCGCGTGTGGATTTTTTTTTTTTGCAAGAACGCTCACGTTGGTAAAGGCTGGTTTACACTTACATGTTCTACATTGGGCTTAGATGTGGCCTATTCATGTGCACTTTACTGTCGCTGCATGTTCTCGTCTGTCATTGATTAACCAGTTCGTTTGGCCGATGTAACTCTATCCGCAAGGTAAGGAATGCTGTAAATATCACCTTTTTCACACTGTGCATATCGTGTCCTGTGAGCAATGTTGCATGCCTTTTTCTGTTTTTTTTTTCTGTTATTTATTCGGCGGTACATAGAGTACGCCTTGTTCGGGGCAGAGCATACCACATCGATATTTTGGCGCCTTGCAAACTTTTTTAGTTTGTGAGTGATCCCACAAATGTATGGAACGACCACTATTTTGTTTTTAGTTTTGTCGGCCTCAGTTTTGTCTATGCTTCTTGATGACATGCGTTCGAGCCTTTTGCACATATTTTCACACACGCCTAGCAGGAGATCGGCAGGATAGCCGAATTCTTTTAGACGAGACACTTGTCTCTCAAAACTTGTCTCAAGCTGATGTTTGCACGATTCTTTCACGGCAGACATCAGTACTCCGGTGGAAACACTGCGTTTAACGGTCTTTCAGTGCCGCGAGTCATACGGAATAAACTGCTTGCATGAACGGAGTTCGTACCTCCAGCATACGTGATTTTTTCTAAGCTCCAGGGTCAGCTCAAGAACTTGATTCAGTTTACTTCCGGACGCTCATGCGTAAAAACAGTTCCGGACAGCTATTTTGAAATACTTTCCAGATCTTGGCCAAACAGGCGGTTCTGCCGTCTCCAACATGCGTGCTGCACAATACCATAAAATAAGCAACGTACCTGAAGATTACCTTGGTAGTTTTGTCACTCAGGTTTTCTCGATGACCCTGCCACAGGCTGCCAAAAACATATCACACAGATATTGAGTCACCTTAGAGCCGATACAACACCACTCGTTTGGACATATAGTCGGTCTTAATGATTTACGACGGTCGCCTTCATATGCACACCTAGTCGATCTAAGATGGTGTCCACACTTATCCCTGCACGGTTTTGAAATGTTATGATGCCTTGTTCTTCGATGATTTCTTGTAACATTGACATGCGGCTGTTGTGTGGTATGGAATAGTCCATATCCTGTATGTGTATGGAGAAGCCAGAGCCGATGCCACCTCCCTTCTCCTGAAGATATCTGATAAGTTACTCCTAACTGCGAATCCTCTAGGGATCATGAAACTGTACCAGGGGCAAGATTTTCGACAAGTATGTTGACAAATGGACTTTCCAGGTGTTTCTTTTAGATATGAGGTCTCGGAAAGGTACCCCTTTTTGTCTTTGTTGAGAAATAAACCTACAAAATTCCTTCCTTCTTTCCCTTGATTTTGTTGCATGAGCTGTTCAGGTTGTTTTGCCCAAGAAGCCTCATTGCAGCCTGGTTTGTTTCTGGGCTTCATTTGCCTTCAACTTGAGTGAAGTTGTTTCTTTTTAATTACTGCAAAAGATCTTGTTTCATACTGTCCTGAATCGCGGATAACAAATCTACTTTCTCTATCAGAAACACACAGTTTATGATTCTTGGTCCTTAGCTCTAGTATCGTGGAGCTGAAGCTCATACGTGAAGGTGCTGTACCTCTCTGACTTGTAAGGCAGTCAGACTACTCTCCGAATATTAAGGCGGCATTTTCATCCCGAGTCCTTGATGTGATTTTCCTGGTGAGAGTCATCAAGAAGTCATAAGAAGCAAAGACGAAACTGAGGCCGACAAAACTCAAAACAAAATAGTGGTCATTCCATACATTCATGGGGTCACTCACAAACTAAAAAAGATTGCAAGATGCCAAAACATTGACGTGGTATGCTGTACCCGAACAAGGCTTACTCGAAGTGACGCCGAGTAAATAACAGAAAAAAACAGAAAAAAGGCATTCAACATTGCTCACAGGACACGATATGCCCAGTGGTGAAACAGGTGTTGGTTACAGTATTCCTTTATCTTGCGGAAAGCGTTACATCGGCCAAACGGGACGGTGTGTCAATGACAGAACAAGAGAACATGCAGCGGCAGTGAAGTGCTCATCAGCAGTTCATCTGTCAGCCCACTGTAGAACATGTAAATGTAAACTGCGTTTACCAGCTTAAGCGTTCTAGCAAAAAAAAAAATCCTCACCCGCGAGAGATGCTTGAGGCACTTGCCATTGAAGAGAGTGAAAAGGAATGTTTCAGCAGTCCATCCATCACGCTGCCCAGCAAAGAAACAAAAACAATATCAACAATGCGTTGCGTCTTTGGGCCAGTGACCGGTGAGGACACTCATGGGAAGAAGTTTTGAAAACATCAAAGGATACTGATGTCGGTGACTTGAAGGTGGAAATATATGAAATTTGCCTGGGCATTTACAAATTGTTTTTCAAAGTTTTAATTTTTAATTTTTGTTAACGTGGTATATTTTTGTATTTTTCTTTCGTCTATGATTTAATTATATATATTTACTCCTTATTATGCTTTGTTCCTTTTAAAAAATTATAAAAATGCATCTTCACCTTGCAATTGTGTAATGCTCGAAGGGACCAGGAAGAAGAGGAGGTGGAGGAAGAAGTATCAAATACTTGATAGTTAGCTTTGTGTATGTCCTGTCTTGTCATGTGTGTAAGTGTTTAATGTTCAAGTTGTTTCTTCATAGTTATACTTACATATTCTTCCCAGAAAAATAAGGAATACTTAGAAATGTGATTTTCTATGTCATTACGGTGTTGTCAAAAAAAGTTATCAATAGAATTGTATTTATTATATGTCTACCAAACAAATACCCCTGTAAAACCGGACATTTAGTATCCGTTTCATCGAATGAAACTTGGGCGATTCACCAATGAGATCGCGCCAATCTTGGCGTCGAGTATTCTTCGCCCAATGGATCCCTAGCCTATTCGCCGATAACGCATATGTCATACGATGAAACTAGAATTACCTTTCCCATGCTAATGGAGCATTAGAGCGTTCCAACATGATGGTGTACCGAAGTGAGACATGCCGGCCTTGCGTCTAATATGTAAAAAAATGTTGCACAAATCGATGCGCAGATAATCTAGGAATTGCGAACGCACTTCCTATCAACTTGTACTACGTAAAACTTTGTTTATTAAACTACTTAGAATCTACAAAGGGTGCGAAAGCCTAGAAACACTTTTGGTCGACGTCCATGAGGATTTTCGGCACCTTTAACACCTATATACAGAATTTAGTGATATAACTGTCTACTTTCCGTGAGTAGGTCTCTCGCAACCAACCAACGACTTCTGATGCAACGCTATCGCAATTAAAATGTTTCCGTGTAACTGAACCCTCATAAAGTACCTATGTATATAAACACAGTAACACCCTCGATATTTGTCATTTCAAGCATCAAGGGTGTTACTAACACCTCTAGTAATGTCAAGGTTGTTTGTAACACCTTTGATATTATCAAGCAGTGTTGAAATTATCAGGTTTGTTTTAATATCAAGGGTGGCGGGTATATTCTGATATAACATGTCCCATTCGTTAGGACCATTACTTCATCTACGCATAATTGAAGTAGATGCACCACAGATTCGTGTTGCCAGCTTCATTGACTAGCTGACGACCGACACAAAACCGTGGAATAATAATAATAATAATAATAATAATAATATTTATTTGCATACAAAAATCTGATCCTGGGTGGCGTGCACGGCTGTGCAGAAAGGTTAAAACCTGTACGCGAGTGCGCCTGCCAGCCCGCCACCCAAGATGTTAGCTCAGAAGTTATATAAATAGTAAACAAAGTCACTGCTCGTAACTCAATGCGTTTTGTATAACCAAAATGTGTTTGCATATTGCAACATAAACTAATAACGTTTTGTGCAAGTCGAAGTAGAAGAACTAGACCCTCCTTTCTGGAGCATAGACGAAGAATCTCCTTTAATTAGTCAGCTCATCAAAGACTCCTATCTTTCACACATGCTGAAACCCGTGAAAAAATTCTAACTTATGGAAAAGGCTACACTAATGTAGTGCTGTAAAACATGTTTGACTTGGATATATAAAATAGGAGGCCCGAAATTTTGGGGCCTCCACACAGCTTATGTATTTGCACTGCGCATGGGGGTGCAAAGCCCTATGCTGCTCGGAGCCCTTAAAACGTCGGAGCCCTTCATTCAACCATTTTTTGTGTAAGGCTAAGTTCTGCCTACAAACCTCAAGAAAAAAGGATCACCCCTCCTGCGAGGGAGACGGAAGGGCGACCTCCCCGAAAGAGTGGGTCACCTCTGCTTTTATGCATATAGTATGTTCTTGAAGGTTCTGCCACATGACAGGTAATTACTGCCCACAAAGACCTTTAACTTGGCAGGAAAGCAAACATTGATCAAACGCAGTACAGATTGGGCGGGGTTCAAGCCCCTTATTTTCGCGTGGCATCTGCTTGCACCGCCAATGGAGCCAAGTATGCTAAAATATATCCCACTGAGCACCTCCCTCTTCTGGTCGGGTAGTGGGTAGATCATTCAAGTTGATCCTATTCGCGGGCTCCAACGTCCGTCCACGTCTACTGACCGTCCAACCCTGTGGTGTGAATGGATTACCTTTTGGACGGTCAGATAATTGTTAGGCCTTTCGCGCGTGCTAAATTGCTCGGATGACTTTGGGCATATTTAAGCGTTACTAAGCGAATGTAAAGAATTTCATTTACAGCTACCCAAAGCTAAATTGTAACTCATTACAGTACGAGTTACTTCTCCATAAAATTATGTCAGTGTTACAGCAAAACGTAATTCGTTACTATATCGGCGTTACTTCCAACCTTACTGTCCTAGCGTGAGATCCAAAACGCAGCAGCGCTTTTTTGTCTCCAGTCCCAGGTGTGGGAACTCAACAGCTTGCTCTCGAAAGTCCTCTCGGACATCTAGCGTTGTTTCCAAGTGAAGATATGACGAAAGCCTGGCGCACTACATTGCGCGTGTCTTGCGAATGATTGAATCGCTCACTGCCTTGGTAAAAGCACAGAGCTTCGTTGTTGCAGTCGGAGTTTGATGTTAGAACCGTAAAACTGTAAATTCTGTCCTACATCTAATAAAACCACGAATCCGATAAATGCCTGTTAGCTAAACTATTTCAGTCAGCAAAGAAAATAGCCAGGCACTTAATTGAAACCTAACAATACATTAATGAATTAAGCCTTTGATATGAAGTTGTATTAGGTCTTAACACATATTTACGCGCGCTTACGTAGCCGAGTGTAATGAAAAAAATATATAGCTGTGGTGATGTCGGGGTCAACAAGGTGGGAGCAAGAAAATGAAGAAGAGAAAGAGACAAGAGCGAGCAGTTTGCAGGAGAAAAGAGACTGAGACGGGAGACGAAGACGAAGTCCGGAACGTTCTCGGGACCAACAGGGCAACCATCAAGCTCACGGGGGCTAAGGCTTGCAGCTATACGCAAGGTCTTCACCCCACGTCCAAGTCTTGCAGCTTTACGCAAGACCTCGTTCCGCCAAGACGGCACAACCCAAACCCGGACTCCGCCGCTGCACCACCAACGAGAAAATGAACTCTGATGAAGCTCGCCGCATCCGTGAACTGTAAGACTTCCATTAGTATTGTTTTGTTTATTTTTTCCTTTTTTTCTGTACTTATGTCATTCGCGCTTTACTCTTGTACCTTTTGTTTTAATCATTGTATTATATGTGGAAATTTAAAGTTTATTTTTCTTTCTATCTATCAAATTGGTCTCGATATCCTTTCTCTTCGCGTCGCATACCTGCGAGAGTGAGATAGTCCACTACAAATGCCTATTGGGCAGCGCACTAGGATCACATGGAAGTAGCTCAGGTTCTATTCCACGTACTCCCTGCCCTTCCGTTCTAAGCTTCTTTTTGTAGTTAGAAAATGCAAGAAGTTTGGAAAACCGTCTAGGTTGTTTATGTTCAAAATGTATTGTTTGAGAAGGATCGTGGCAGGATATTCCAGGGTCCTGGGAAGGTTAAAAACAACTGCACTGCGCCGGGGAATCTCTCTCCCACGCTCGATCCTGCCGTTACGCCGCCAAAGACGCCCGTTTTAGTCCGCTAAATATTATCTTGTTTGGTCACATGTCCGCCCTTTTAAACATTAACTTTCCTTCAGTTTTCGCCGCCTCATTAAGTGTCATTCATGACAATATTGAGTTTTGATTGAAACGTATGTGCATAAGAGGGTTTTGAATATACGTTTTTATATATATAGCTAGCAAACAATCGCATAGCCTATCCAGTCACGTAAGGATGAAGGACGAGCAAAGCAGTTATCGTTACGATAACTTTACGACAACCATACGACATCTATACGATTTAAATATAATTGAAATGAAGCCACGTACACAACTTCGTTGTTTAATTGTCTTAATATAATTCTTAGTGACTAAAGTGAAGGTAGCCTTATGGTCACTTATGGGCAAGTTCTAAACCCAATTTTTCAAGGCACGCCTCGAGGACTGTTTTTTTCCAATTGAGCTGAAGTCTCTTTATCTGCATCGCGGAAGAGCAAGAAAAGAAGGTTAGATCTGTGCGTTCTTCCCTCAGCTTTGCCACAGCGCAATTTCAGCTAAGATACATCGGTGACCGTAGTTAGTAGATAATAACAAGGGATCAGGAGCTCACTATCTAATAATGCCAAGCACGGCTGGCTCACGCGGGTTGACCCCTCGTTTTATTTAATCTTTCCCCGCCCAATCGGAACGAAGAAGCGCCGTTTAAACGGGAGTTTTAGTTTTTTTTTTAACATTCATTGCCGCATTTTTCCCACATCCTAGTTATATAACAGCTTCGCTGTAAAATATCAGGGGATCACTTAGATAACAATAATAGAATGTCGAATAAAACGAGAAATTGTAGACAGACCGTCTGCCTTGCCCAACCTTTCTTGATGCTGTCCAAACCCCATTTACAATCGCGGACAATATGAGCTGAAACAGCGCTCCGGCCGCCGCGCGGTACTACCTGCGCCGCCTGTCGCCTTGCTCCGCACACGCGGCGCACCCTGAGGCCGAGATAAATTCTCACTTGCGCTCGCTGCGCTCCTGCGCTCTTCCGGCCGTCTGAAAGTGAGACGGCGCTAGCGACAGCGGTCATGTGTGGTCAGGCGGCTGGGGTCAAGAGATTACACTTGTCGTCCCTCTTTTGGAACTGATTTACTTCATCCTATCGTGCAGAATCACGAAGAAAAAACTGACTGGTGAAGAAAGAAAAATGCCGAAGTATCTTAAATTGCAGCTGCGATTATCGTTTTTTTAAGTCATATCAAAGAACATTATATTTTTTTTACGAAGTGCATGCACAAAGTAGGACATCGTAAAATAAAGGTTAGAATTTATATGCGGGATTAAGGCCGGCTTTAAGGTATTTACTTTTTTTTATTGAGCAGAAACAAAGGTAATGATACATGTTATTGAGGAGGTTTTGTAGCCCTGATTGGTATGAAAAGGTTCAAAAATAACATTTCTTTGTTACTGGGCCCACGTGTTTGTCCCAAGCAAAACAAGTGTTGACAAGACACCAGTGTTTTATTTACAAATTCCTAGTCTTAATAAAGTGCAACAAACAGTAATATATTTGCCAGGAGAAGGAGCTTGAAACTTAAACGAAATAATATTTGCAGAGGACAATGTCAGGCACAAAAGATTAAAAGTCGCCGTGGAAGTTCAACTGCACTATACACGAAGATCGGGATCAAGGATGAACCACTCAAAAATATGCGCCGGTTAACGGCGTCAAACAATGCGTCGCAATCGTAGCAGCAAGCTTTGTTCTAAACGGCAGAGGTCAATTGAGGGGGTCCTGAGGGCGCGGTAAAACTTACGAAGGAAGTTAATACCGGTATATTGCAAAATAATGCAAGGGCAACTTTATTATTTTTAAGCGTTTCCTTAACACAGTCTGAGAAATGTTGAAGTAGTGAAATAGTGTTTCGTTGTTGCCTTAGAATATACAGCCCATCGTTTAACAACAGAAACTATTCCACAGAAAATATACATGCATATTTGAACCCCTATTTAAGAATGTAAGCAATGGTTGGTAATAATAATATGGGTCTATAGTTTCCTAATTCCGTCTTACTACCATGTTCTTAAAAAGGCCTCACTAGTGACAATTTACAACCTTCCGTTATTTTCCCTCTTTTTAAATATTGATTAACTATCGCTAGGAGGACCATTTTTAGCTATAAGAAATTGTAGCATAGATCCCTAATACGAATTTGTTCCGTTCTAAGCATTTGTTTTATAAACATGGAAGCAATATTATTACAGAGATTAGGCTCATTTCTTTCTGGTAAATGTTCGAAATTTACACAGTCAGTTAGCACGACGGGTTCGTCATTTACAAGTGACACTATTTTTTGTCTTAGGGCTCCTACGGTAGTAATAAAGCTGCCGTTGAATGATTCGGATGGTTCCGTATAGTTACCTAATCCTGAAAAGTTATTTTCTGCTGCATCGTCATCGTTATTTTTTTTCTGCCAATCAACTCATTTAAGATGTCCCATGTTTTCCTTGAATGTTTTGCAGCGCTAAAAATGCTATTATAATATTTTTTCTTTGCTAATTTATTTTATTTTTGGCTCTTACTCTATTTCAGAGCGTGCGAAATTCGTTTCTTAAATTGGTATCCGTCGGCTTTGCTTTGCATCTTTGCCATAACTGTCCTTCAAATCGCATAGCTCTAGCAATTTTTCGGTAATTTATACTTTTTTTCTTTCCTTTACTTCAATTTTGTTTTGTTTTTTTTTGCAGAAAGTTTATGTATCTCTTTAAATTTTACTGCGAGTAAGTTGTAAGGGGTAACAGTGTCGTAAATTAATAAAGAATTCGAGTCATAAATAATCATAAAAGGGTCTATCATTTTATTATTAAAAAGTTCTATACATATTCTGGTTTGACATTGCATTTCTAGAGTTTTCAATCAATAGTGCAAGTCCTGTTGAATAACTATCTCAGTCTCTTTCAAACTCAATGCCAAGAACACCGGCGCTTTTTTTTCACAAAGATTTTGCTATTTTGCACCCACAGAAGCTTATATGACGTAGCTTTCGCGTATTCTCTAGTAGACCGTAGCAGGTTTTCCAGTATTTTTGTTGGGTTTTTGTTGATGCCAACCTTTTTATTTTTCAAGGTCCCGCGCTTCGTCATCCAGAGGTCCCGTGTTCTCCTTTCCGCAAACCTCACCATGATTGGCGCTGTTTTTCCTTCCTCCTTCTAAGGCGGTGACTAGCCTCAACGTCCTCAGGGGCAAGTTGTGGCAGATCGAGTTTAACAGCTAATTTCTGTACAACCTCTATCACATTCTCGTGTTAGAGTTAAACAGGGCTAATGCTATCGGAAAGACAGGTAAATGGTACGCTTGTAACGCATGCTAGGCGTCATCAGTATTTATCCTGCGTCGCTTGACGATGTTAACTGCGGCTTCTTCTGAACCATTTATGTTAGAAAATACTAGGCTTGAAGTCTCGTTAAGGAGCCCCAGTCTTTAGAGAACCTTGGGAGTTGGGTAAACGTGGGACATGCACCAAAAAAGACAACCTCATCTCGCAGTGTTTGTATTGTATGGTATTAAGAGTGAAATGCTTAGTGGAAGAGGTCATAATGCATCGCGCTGTCACAGAGCAATTGTTTTCACACCAGTCCAAAGACGCAGTGCCGTGGGAAGTATTTCATTACCCTGTTTTATTATTTGCGTAATAATAAGAAAGGCAACGCATTTTGATACCATTGCGAAGAATTCCGGATGGCTGTATACACTCTTAGAGAAAGGGATTTATACATTTCAACATAATTGGAGGAACGATCTTCTCAACTGTGTTACTTTAGAAATGTAGCAACGTTTGTCCCTGCTAACAGGCAAGCAAGCTCCTCCATCGTTTGAGCAGCATTATGGTGGCTCGAAATGGAGTGAATCGTGCACAGTAAGGCTTAACAAAGACGCTAATATGCCACGGATATCGCCTGCCTTTACGCGGAGCGCTGCCGTAATTCAACCGAAAAGAGCTAGAATAGTGGTCGGAGAGGCAAGTACATCATACCACTGGCGGCCCCCAGGCCTGCTCAGCGGCTATCTAGGAAATAAAGTTAAATATTTCGCACGCATACAATTTTCTGCTTTCGGAGCGAGAGCTCTCGAAAATGAAAACATAACACAAGCTTTTCACGGTCTGTATTTTCCGACGAAGCCGGCTTCCCGTGCAGGTTAGAAAACGCTTTTCGAACACCGTCAATAGGTTTTTTTAATGCGAATAGCATTCTTTGGATACTTCAGGCACTTTTCGTCTATGTATCTATCTGGCTATCTAACCTCTTACGCCGCGGGTCGATAAATAAATAAAAAAGACCGGCGCCGGCTGGGATTCGAACCGTTGACCCTTCGATCAGCAGGCAGACGCGCTAACCACAGAGCTATGAAGGCAGTCATTCAACGCACTCTAAACGGTTGTTTATATCTTTACCATAGGACGCTTTACAGCGCTGTCACAGCTACCGGTGCGCGCGTTCCATGACGAGGGCTCATTCCGCTCTCGTAGCTGAGCACGGCCGCTAGCTCACCCTCTCCCGCGCTCGGGAGAGGGTGATGTAGCGGCCGTGCTCAGACTCAAGAGAGCGGAATGAGCCCTCGTGCATGGAACGCGCGCGCACCAGTAGCTGTGACAGCGCTGTAAGCGCGTCTATGGTAAAGATATAACAATGTTCAGAGTACCGTTGGTTGAGACTAGCTGAGACGCCAGAAAGTCTGGCCGGTACCATTTTGAGTGTTTGTGCGTATGGCGCGTGCTTTGCTCGCCTTCCTAAGTGACACAAACGCACGTGCTGGGCTGCGGAGATCGTGCGCAGGGCTGTGAAAGTGCCAACAAATTTAGAATCGCCTCAAGAGTGGGCTGGCGTAATCTAGAGTGTGCCGGCCACCTGACGAACGCGCATAACTCCGCACCGTTTGATGCTATTCGCATTAACGTAGATAATCATTCCCAAAGGATGGGTTCTGGCTGATTTTTTTCTTTCAGCACTGCGATGTTATTTGGAAACAACCGAAACTGTGGGAACGTCACGTCTCAGCTTAGTATTTTGGCGCGAAATTATTAATTTCGGTAGCATCGCACGTCAAAGAGGATAGTAGACCACTCACCAAACCAAGCGTGGTTCTTGAAAATTCGAATTTAAAGCCGCCAACTTGGCTCATAGCTCGGTCGAGAAAATATGGCAACGAGTTAAATTGCGGCCACCAGATTGCAGGCACAGGCAGAGTAATTCCAAAAGTCCAGGGTTAGATGGCGCAAGGTACCCTTCAATTGAACCGTCCAAGAACTCACTGTCGCGCGTCGCGTCGCTCGGGTATTGGATTTCTAGAAAACGTCGCTCATATCCTTGATCGATTGTTCCCGTCTCTTTCAAGTGGTTTGCCTGGTAGCGCGACTGGCCGAGCGACAGCTGGTTTTGTCATTTTCGCTTGTCTCGTCGCTCGCCAAATCGCTTACATGAGGTATATACTTAACTCTTGGCGGTGTCTGCTTCGAGAAGATATCTGCGAATAACGCGAGCATTCTCTTGGCCTACTGATACTAGCGTTGGTTTTCACCATGTCGATAACATTTTTGCGAAATGGGGCAAAATCTTTGCACTTGCTAAAATATGGTTAAGTGGAATATGAACCCGCTTGCTCTTTTCAGTGGTTCATCAAATAAACCACCTAACCCTTCTTGTATTTATTAAAAATGCATAGCTGCTTAAAATATATATCAATCCTGCTACCCGTTTATGATAAACGAGTCTATCTCTTCTAATAAAGCTATTTCTTTCTATATTTAGCCCCTGCCCCTCCAAATAGAAACATGTGGCATAAACCACTGTTTGGCATCTCCCTCCGATACCTGGCGCGCGTCGTGGTCATTCAATCCAGGAATCAGCAGTGTCTCACGGTCCTCTTGCTGATGCTTCTCAACGTGTGGCGCTATCAAGATACAAGTTCTTGCACTTTAGAATGGTAATGATGGCCGTCGTAAATAAGCATTTCGTTCTTAAATTTCGCCCAAATTTCCTCCTTTCTGAAAATGCACCGTTTGTATGTGCGCATCCCTTCAAGCTTCAATAGTCGGCGTCAACTATGTTGTGCTACGCTGTTAAGGTTAGAGTAGCTTCCGCAGCATTCCAACTGTGTCGAAGCTATTTTCTCTAGACCATGCAAATAAGATGCAACACTCAACCCTATGCTCTCGCAACAGTACAGGGTTGAAGAACTGTGTAAGTACAGCCTTCGCAATTCAGCACAAAGCACCGAGTATAGTTAGGTTTTAGGCTCCGTGTTGCCAAACCATATGCGAAAACAGATCTGCCATACTTATAGGTAGTGCGCAAAAACTTGCTTCTTTCACCTTGGGAAAGTCGGTTTCTTCCATTGGCGAATTGTTTCTTCCACCACTTCGTTCAGTCTCCTTGAAATCTTAACATCATGTGACACAAGGAAGTCTTTCGGAGAAAAGAGAAAAATGGCTTTGATCGATGCAAGGTTCATCAAATGAACCACCTAACCCTTTTGTATTTATTAAAATGCATAGCTGCTTAAATATATATCAATCCTGCTACCCGTTTAAGATAAACGAGTCATCTCTTCTAATAAAGCTATTTTCATATTTAGCCCTGCCCTCCAAATGAAACATCTGGCATTAACAATCTTGATATCTTCACTTTTGAGCCTATATGTGTCTATGGAATGCTATAAATGTAATTTTATTTCATAAAACGTTTTCGCCAGTGCGGTATGGGCTGTCGTTTTCTATTCTAACATTGTTTTTTTCTTTGAAGTGGCAGCATGGACTCGTGCGGCAGCAGAATAGAGTTCGTTTGCCGGTTGTGCCACAGTCCTGGGAAGGGTGACCGCGATCCGGACGAATCACGACTAAGTAGTCTACCTCAGGTGGGAACAAGGTTTACTATTTTTGAAAATGTTTGAGTAGAAAACCTGTAACTACGACGAATGTACCCAAATAGCATTGTCGAAAGGGCCAGACAAGCCTCATAAACACTTTGTTTTCTTGCCTCTCAATCATAAACCTACTCGCGCACCCACAAATGTAGGTGTCGCGATAGGCGGGAGCACTTACTTGGAAAATGGTGGAGGGTATTACACAGACAATGTTGTCATCTTTATTCAAACACTCTATTACGATTAAAGGTGGACTGCACATACGGCATACTGTTCTTTACACCTAATATATATCAACATAGATACATACATCGGCCTATTTTCAACTGCCTCCAGTAAGCGCGTTTACTACTCACCTTGCTTTTGTTGCGTGTGCACGTTCGAGTCTCATGAGACGGCGAAACGTGATCGAAAGTAGCGAGGCGTGCTGGTGTCGGGACAACTGAAACCTTCCCCTGCTGCTTTCGTTTTGTCAGCGAGGGTGTAACTTCTATTTTCTATCTCAGATTATCGGGGAAAGAGCTTAAAAGGGTAGGCTTGGAGAGTTCCTTTTCTGCATATGCATTTGTGCAGCTGACACGCTTTTCAAATTAAGTAGCTTGTGTATCTAGCCTTTAAGAATACATCTTTTGGGGGTGGAAAAGTAATTCTAAGACATAATACTGCTTATATGACCCCATTATGGATCGACTCCTTCAACTAAATCGGCAGTCGACAACAACCTGTTCAAAAAGAAATTGGCTGCAAGAACATTTCTTTGCCTTGAAATAGTATATCAGTATTCATTTAGGTATCCCAAGACATTAATAGTTAAGATGCAGTCTATATCCAAGTCAGACGTTTTTAACATTCACAGATTCGCGAAAATTCAAATTGGGATATTCCGTACGTTCAGTTCATTCAAACGAATTAAAACATTTTAGGTCATCCCGCTATGTTTTCAATACAGTTATAAGCTTCTCGATTCCAACAGCGTTTTCGCTTAAATCATGCTATTTGTTCATAAAGGCGGGTTAGCCCCGTTAAGTGACCTTCTCACAGTAGAACCTGTGAATCAGATGGAAAGCAACATCCTTGAAGCTCGCGGTCATTGATTTTCCGCAGTACGCGGGTGATCGGCGAGAAGCGCAATTAATGGGACTAACGCATCGCGATTATAGAAGCAGAACTGTACTGACAATGCTTTCATTATTCGTGCATGTTTTTTTTTTTAAATAAAAAATACTGATAAAGAATCTTTTTTTTTTGCATATTGAAAGCAGAGGTGTACGTACACACCCTCGATTAGGATAGCTGGGCGTCCCTTTAGATTTACTTTCATGTCAAACCTGTCGTTTCCGTGCCACCCCAATCTACGCATTGAACTTTCTGAGGACACGGTTCATAGATATAGTTATATTAAAACTAACTCAGCTTAGAAGTGGACAAGCGGAAAAAAATTGCCCAGCGTCTATTTCGAACCACCTGCCTCCAGAACGCGCTTGTACTCCTCAACCTGTTTTGCTGCATGTGCATGTTTGAGACTCACGAGACGCCGAAACGTCATCGAAAGCAGCAGGCGTGGTGGAGACAGAACAACTGAGACGTTTATCCTGCTGCTCTCATTTTGTCAGTGAAGGCGTAACTTCAATTCTCTACCTCAGTAGAGCTTAGAAGTGGACAAGCGCAAAGTTAAAAAACAATTTCACGAGTTTTTTTTCTTCTTTTTTTCAGCATGACACAACGGTAGGAAAGGCTTGGAGAAACTAATCTATGTTTGATTATAAATTATTCGGCCAAAACCACTATCCACTTCGAACTTCACTTTTGTCTTCTGATTGTGGCTGCTTATAAAGAAGCCTGTGTAGAGGAAAATATCAAATCATCTGCTTGGTATGTGTAGCTATTCGTTTAGCAAATTGCTGATTCCTCTCACAACATATTAAGATATATTTCTGATAATTCAAACTTTTGATATTTCCAACTAAAATTTGTTGCTTTCTGTTGTTTAAAATAATGAAAGTCGACTGTAATGGCACTGTCGAGGTCATGTACTCTGCTTGAACATTCGCTGGGCACATGCTAGTCGTGCGATGATAGGCAGCAAACATGACGGTTGCAAAGTCTGAGTACTTACCTCGCCCTGTGGTTCAAAGCTAGACCACGGCCCCAGTCGCAAGCCTGAATACTTTGTCCCTCTTTAAGCTGGGCTACGTTTTGCGCTACAAGCCATTGGTTTGCCTTCTGTACTGAATTTACGCCGTAGGCTTTGAAGCATTCGCCGTGGATTCGTGGGCCATACACCGCAGAAGCAGTCGTCATGGACGGTGACCCGCACATTCCTCAACATCACTGTGACGGATCCGAGACAAGGTGACGCCGCGGATCAGCACGTTATCGTCGATGGACAGCGATTGCTACCGTCGTCGACTGGACTTCACCCTGGTGGCAGCTCCGGCTGTACTTATGCGCCGCTCGACAGCTTTTTCGCCAGTGGGGATGGTGGCACGTCAGCAGTGCACAGTAACAGAATGTTCGCCATGTATTTTCAGGTGAGTAACAATGTCTCGTACTTCTGCAAGCGAAGTGACGATATTTTTTTGTTCGTGCTGCCATCCCCCACGGCCTGCATGTCTATTGCATATGAGTGTTTTTGTATTTCGTCGCGTCTGTTACTCTCAGGAGACGTCGAGCTAAACCCTGGTCCTGATACACTAAACCTGCAAACTGTCCTTGATAAACTGGATGCCATGAACGCATCCCTTCTTTCTGAAATTAGAAGTGTCCGCGCGGACCAGGAAATTGCAACTAAGTCCTTGGCTGAATTAAACTCGCGGGTCTCAGTAATTGAAGGCAACCTAAGCGACGTAAAAGCATTAAAAGACGATATGGCTTGCGTTAAAGAGTCGGTGTCTAAGACAACAACTAGTTTAGACCAAGTTCAGCTCCGCCTCGATGAGCTAGAAGACCGCTCGCGTCGAGAGAACCTGGTTTTTCATGGGATTAGTGACGCACCAGATGAGACCTGGTCTCAGTCAGAGGAAAAAGTGATTTCCCTATGCAAAGAAAAGCTTGGAGTAGACCTTGAGCCCTTACATATCGATCGAGCACATCGCATTGGTCGCTACGCCCCCAACAAAACACGTCCTATAATTGTTAAATTTGCTCTGGGTAAGGTGCGGCAGCAGCTTCTATCCTCCCGGTCTTCGCTAAAAGGTACGACCTTCTCGATAGCTGAGGACTTCTCGCTAAATACACGTACTGCACGCAGCAAGTTAATCGAATATGGAAAGTCACAAGCAGCTCCTTTTAAAATTTCTTTCAACAAACTTTTACTAAACGGACGATGTTACATGTATAACCAATCTGACGACACAGTTTTTGAATGTCCAATTTAACAATCAGCTAGTAGAACTAGAGCACATCCAACTCGTGAAGTTGGGGCACAACCAGTTAGTAGGAAAACAGTACAGTCACTACGTAGTAATGCCAGCGATACTAACACATTGTCTCTTCTGTACGCGAATATTAGAAGTCTAATGCCAAAGCGTGACGACCTGAATGAGTTGCTTGATGTAATGAATGTTAGCATTATCGCACTAACTGAAACCTGGCTCACGCCGGAAATACTTGATAGCGAAATCTTTTTAAACTCTAGTCATCAATCTTCTTTTGATATATTTCGTAGTGACCGGGTTTCAGGGAGAGGCGGTGGTGTCCTGCTTGCTGTAAATAATCGTCTTCAGCCCCGAAAATTGAGCGTTATATCAGATCTAGAAATCGTATTTGTTTCCATTAACTGTTCAAACGGCGCAGTCATTGTCGGGGTCTGTTATCGCCCACCTTCTTGTAATATTTCATTTGTTAGCAAACTGCATGATGCACTGTGTGACGTGAGAATGCGGCACCCTTTATCAAAACTGGTTTTGGTAGGAGACTTTAACTACCCCGACATCGAATGGGGCAGCGACGTTGCATCAGCAACTGCATCTCGGAATGAGTCTAAACTTTTTATAAACTTGTGTTTAACGTTTAACTTCGAGCAACTTGTAAAACAGCCAACACGAGTGACTGAGTCATCGTCCTCGGTTCTTGATTTAGTTCTCACGTCGCACAGTGAAATAATGAAAGATGTAAATATATTTAACGGCCTTAGTGATCACAAATGCATCCTCTGCTCCTTGCACATTAAAAACGACACGGCCATAGTATCCTGCCGCACAATTAGAGTATATCGAAGAGCTAACATTGAACTCATTAACATCGGCATCAGGTCCCTTCTGGACTCATGTATGCCTAACTTTTTGGATCGCTCTGTGCAGGAGAATTGGATTCTTTTCAAAGAAACGCTACTTGCCCTAATTGATAGACACATACCGCTAATACAGTTTCGGGAGAACCAGTCAGCACCATGGTACACTCGAGAGCTTAAGTCGCTCTGCAACCGGAAGAAACGATTGTACCGACGTGCACGACTTATTAACACCGATCAGGCCTGGTCCTGCTTTTCTGTTGCTTTCGCACTGTACAAGTCAGCCGTCGAGAAAGCCAAAGCACAATTCTACCAGCACGATCTGGCCGCTATCCTCAAAAGTAACCCTCAGAAATTTTGGAGCATAATTAATCCCCATTATCGTAAACCAGTCTCTTTAGTAAATGACAATGGAATTTCCCTTACCGATGATGACGCTGTTGAAACGTTTTGTGACGCATTTTCTGCCGTGTTTAATAATACCATCATCACATCGCCGCCAGATATTTCATCACTGTCCGGGCCACCTATGCATCCAATTACTTTTTCGGAAAACGGCATTAGCAAATTAATAGACGCACTCAAAACGTCATCGTCACCAGGAGCTGACGACATAAACAGCAAAATATTGAAAATGACTAAACCGCTGTCAACTGTTTTTCTAACATCATTATTTCAACAATCCTTAGATACCGGTGATATCCCCGACGACTGGAAAGAAGGTAAGGTCGTTCCGGTTCACAAATGTGGCGATGCGCACTCCCTCTAAATTACCGGCCCATATCATTAACTTCTGTATGCTGTAAGCTCATGGAACATGTCATTCATTCTCAAGTTATGCAATTTCTGGAACAGAATAAATTCTTTTTCCCCAATCAACATGGCTTTAGGAAACACCGTTCATGCGAAACGCAGCTGGCCGCTTTCTGTCACGATATTCATTCTTCTCTAGAAAAGTGTCACCAAGTTGACGCCATTTTTCTCGATTTTTCTAAAGCTTTTGATCGCGTTTCCCATAAACTTCTACTAGCAAAGCTGTCCACACTGTCTCTTGACTCTTCCATTCTAGCCTGGATCGAAGGCTTTCTCACCTCTCGAAGCCAGCATGTGCAAATTAACAACTGCCGTTCCCGAAGCGCTCCTGTAACCTCCGGTATACCGCAAGGATCTGTTCTTGGACCCCTACTTTTTCTCGTGTATATTAATGACCTCCCTCTTTCATTGTCTTCTAACGCTCGTCTATTTGCTGATGACTGCGTAGTCTACAGAGCCATATCTAACACAGATGACTTGCGTAACCTACAGGTTGATCTAGACCGAATTAACGATTGGTGTTCAAAGTGGCAGATGCTACTAAATACATCAAAATCCAAATGCCTCTCTTTCTATCGAACTCGTCAACATTTTAACTCTTCCTACTCTGTTGGTAATCTTAATATTGATTCCGTGTCGACTTACAAGTATCTTGGCGTTCATTTCACTCACGACCTTTCTTGGAAAACCCATATTAATACTATCATTTCCGACTCAAACCGCACTCTTGGTCTCTTGCGCCGTAATCTTCGTCTCGCGTCCTCATCTGTGAAGCGACTTGCATACGTCACATTGGTACGTCCGAAACTAGAATATGCATCGTCAATCTGGGACCCCCATCTTAAATACCTTGTATCCGACTTAGAATCAGTTCAAACTCGTGCCACTCGCTTTATAACGTCTCAATACTCTAGGTTTGTTAGTGTTACTGAACTTAAACAAAATTTATCATTAACCCCTTTGTGTTCACGCAGGTGCATCGCTAAATTATGTCTTTTCTACAGGTTTTACTTTGACGATCATCTACACAATTCATTCATCTTGCCACCTCATCGCATATCACCTCGTATTGACCACCATGCAAAAGTTGGCCTTTTTTCACCCGAAATACAGCATTCTTTAAATCTTTTTTCCCGGCGACATCTGTGGACTGGAACGGCCTGCCCGAAGCCATCGTCTCTGCTCAAGACATCGATTCGTTCCGCCAAATGTTAACCTCGCTATTTTGTTAACCCACTCCCTTATGTAATACCCTGACTCAGGGTTCTTAAGGTATTTGAATAAATAAATAAATAAATAAATAATTTTAAGCTGAGAAGGTTCGGAAAAATGCTTCAGGGATTTAGTGTCGTTCGGCAAGGCTAACATTTGGTGATATAATGCTGCATTGAAATTTCCTGATCTTTCATGAGGAGTATCACATAATGCGTGCATGCTAGCTATTAAACTCTCCGCCTGCAGAGGAACGAAATGCCCTTTACTTTTACGAGTAACAGCCGCTGCTGGAGCTGAAAGGTATGAAGTACCTTATGGTTTCAAGTTTTGACGGGACCTTGTTTTCGTGGTCTGTGCAGGGCCATCTCTGGGAAGCGATCCAGGAGCATCACCAGAATTCCCTGCCCGTAGTTATTACGGCTAAACGACTCTGGCGTAATTATGTGTCCTTCTTGTCCGTCCCTTAAAGGGCCCCTAAAAAGAAAAACAAGTGTATTTTTTTAACAGTCTCGTTGGGACACGCGCTGGGCGGCAGTGCAGTATTCAGGCATAAAAATAAGAAACACGTTCACAACCTCCTGTAACGCATTATAGTGCGGGCCCGCTCGTCACCGGGTTTTTGGTCCTCTTTATTCTGGTCTTTTTTCCCGTTCCCACAAGATATATATATATATATATATATATATATATATATATATATACATTATTCTAAACTTTTTGCCCATTCCCCACTATATATATATATATATATATATATATATATATATATATATATACGTGGAGGAACGGGAAAAAGATTTAGAATAAAGAGGATCAAAAACCTGGTGACGAGCAGGCCGCGGGGCAGTCGGAGCTTCGAACACCGAGAGGATTGGTGTTCCTTTTCTTGTCTTCGCGATTTAGCGTCTTCAACGTGGGGCCCGACATCCCCGCAGCTACACGTCGACACGACCAAGGTTACTCTATCGCGCTTTGACTAACATCGACGACCTTTTCACTCGGTCTTTAAATGTCACGTAATACACGACCCACAATTCGCGCTCGAGACCAGGGACGAAATCCTGCCGGGGAGGGCCCTCCGATCGAACAAGACCCACTCTACAGTTGGAGATGGACCCGATATTACGCCGTCGGGGTCAGCTTCTCCGCCAGATATTTCGCACCTGGGTCGCGCTAATTACTGGCAGAGACGCCCTGCCCCGACACCGAGAGATGCCTCTCCTAACACTAACGTTCCGCCGGTAGACACTCTTCAAGACCAACTTCCCCTGCTTCTTGCCGGGAATGATTAGACTACTGCAAGAGCGCGTGGCCATATCTCGACTTCTCATACAACCAGCCACAGATATGCCGTGATTGCGGCTAGAAATACCAAAATACGCTGGATACGCCGACACCAAATCAGTCGCCGACTTTCTTTCAGAGCTTCGCGACTCTCAGGCAGCATCTGCGTATATCCGAGGTAGCGCTGCTGGCTCGCGTCCTCCCGGTCGCATTGACAGGCAGTGCAGCAGTCTGGCGCAGGAGACAACAGCCGTTCTCGAACTTCGACGACTTTGCAGAATGTTTCAGAGGCGAGTTTTTACCACCAGATTACGCTGCACGTATCCGGGACGAACGTCAGGCGCGAACCCAACACAATGGTGAATCTTTAGTTGAGTTTGTGCGCGCCCTACAGACGCTCTCATGACAACACCGAACCGAGCGCTTCGCCAGCCGAAAGGATTGCAGGGGCAATCCGACAAAGCCATCCGCAGTTTCACCCTTACTTTGGAGGTTGCAGCTTTTCAAATTTAGACGCCATGGCCCGGGAGCCACCCAGATTCAGGCTGGTGTTATGGCTGAGCTCAATTATAGACCACCTCCTCAACCTGAGAACGCTCTCGAACCTTCATGCGCCTGGTCCGGCAGGACACCTTAGCCGGGGTGCTGCAGATGGCCGATCTCAGTATTCCCGGCGCCACCATAGGAATGATGCGGCGTGCGCTCGATCCACACGCGTACGCTCTGACGCAAGACGCCCTTTCTCTCCCCGGTGGTCGAGCCTTGGTACAGAGACTCGGTGCCAGGCAGTCAGAGGCGAAGTACGAGACACGGAGATAGATCATGGACCGGGACACAACTAATTATACTGGCTCCGCACTACATCAAAGTCGTGAAAGGAAACTTTCTCGCTTCTCAAGCACGCGGTCGTGCCGTTCGCGTACGGCGCCTGGCTATCGTCGAACTCCGGTGGTCATCGCAACTCAGGCAGCAACAAGTTCCACCCGGCAACGCTAGACAAGCTGGATGCTGGTTTCAAAAAGCTCCAGGATGCTAGGGACTGCAAGTCGCTGCTCGAGACGTAACTCGCCAAAGATGCCTTCGAAAAGCTCAAGACCGCAAGACCGTCATGGGAGCCACCTTGCTCGACACCATACACGCCGGCGTGGAGAACCTCGACAGCGGCGTCGGCTTATGCGCCCCGAATGCCGAATCGTACACGCTGTTCGCCGACCTGTTCATCCCAGTGATAGAGGACTACCACGGCGGATTCAAGGTGACGGACAAGCACCTACCAACGGACTTCGGAGACCTCAACACCCAGGTCGACGTTGACCCCGACGACCAGGTCGTCACCTCCATCCGCGTACGGTGTGGACGCTCATTGTAGGGCCACTCTTTAAACCCGGGCCTGACGACGGCCCAGCGCCGCAAGATGGAGGAGAAAGTGAGCTGGACTCTGTGTACGCTGGAGGGCGAGCTGAAGGGCACCTATTACCCGGTGACCGGCGCAGACAAGCAGACGCAGCAGCAGCTGCTCATCGACGACCACTTTCTCTTCGAGGAGGGCGACCGCTTCCTGCAGGCGGCCATAGGTGCCATCATGACCAAGCGCTCCCTTCCCCCCGAGCGGGGGGAATGTGTGGGGAACGGGAAAAAGACGAGAATAAAGGGGACCGACAACGGGGTGACGAGCTGGCGCGCGGGGCAGTCGGGGCTGGAACACCGCGAGGATTGGTGTTCGTTTTGTTTATGTATATATATATATATATATATATATATATATATATATATATATATATATATATATATATATATATATATATATATATTTATATGCTTGTCCGGAGAAAGGAAATGTGGTCCTCACCTCATCTCACCTCACTGACAGTTTCCTGGTACCGGCAGAACCTGCCAGTGCCAGGAAACATGACAGCAGGATCATGGTGGGAGGATGAGACAGCGTTAAAATTCACACTTTGACAAAGCACGTCATACTGTTGATGTGATCCTACTTGCTGTCGGCTCTGTCGTAGACTTACTCGGTGTTTATGATTTCCTCGGCAATAGTCTTGAGCCTGCACCACCAAGATGGCGCAGCAGAACAGCGACTGCACCACCCTCGGGTCCAATGGGATATTTTCCTGCATAACTGGTATGAAGTTCATTGTCTTGCACGAAATATCCGGTGAATGCCGCAGGCGAGAGATACAGAGCTACCACGAGCAAGCCGTTGTCGACCTTGGCGGCACATAATTTAGCAACTTTGTTCTGACGTGCCACAGAGATCGATGGGTACAGCGCAGACCCGTACCCATGTAGATGGCCACTTCGATAACAAGTACACCACGTTTTCATACGTTCCTCTCTGTGATTTATGAATGGTGATATCACTTGCCTGCACAACAGGTAGCTGGCATCTCTCCTTCTCCTCCTCCTCCTCCCTCCTTATCTCCCCCTGGTCCCGCCTTCTTCCTCCTCCTCTCCTCTCTCCTCCACCTCCACTACCATCCTCCACTCCTCCTTCCTCCTCCCATCCTCATCCTCCTACCTTCTGCTCCTTCCTCCTCATCCTCGCCTCCTCCTCCTTCCTGCTCCTCCTCCCTCCTCTTCCTACTCCTCCTCCTCCTCCTTGACCCGCGCGTTGCATTATAAGACGTTTCTCATAATGCACCGCGTGGGTACGCCGACGCCGACGCCGATCAAGCCGGAAACGGGCGCCTGAGAGCTGCGCTGTAAACTTTTCCTAATGGTCGAAAGCTCGTTGAGACTGGAAAGCGCTGTCAGGTTTCAGCCTTCCATCGTTCTATCTCCATGCGTTGCGGAAGTGCCCAGAAATGGAAGTCAAAACTCAGCCCGAGGTGCTTGCGAAAGTTGCAGGAAGAAGACCTCCCAGCTGAATACGCTTTTGCAGTGTTTACGCCGAGCAGTGAAGTTACCGCCACTACATTCAACAAGGCGAAAGTATAGTTCATACCCGTTCCACTGTGACACCTGGCGTTCGTCGCTCATGCCAGTGTCTCGTGATGAGCGATCACGGTTAATTACCCTTTAACCATTTTCACTCTTTTCTTGCGGTGTTCTCTCTTTCCTTTCCTCTTTCTCTTAAAACATAGTTATTCTCCTTTCTTGCCTGACATGAGAGAAGGATACCGACGAACGGACGGGTGCATAAAATAATAGAAAAGGGGAGCAGAAGGCTAAACCCTCTGGAACTGAATTAAAGGGAAAAGACCGCAGTATAAAACAAGGTAAAGAAAGGAATAAACAAAATAATACGAAATCGTCTCGGAATGTGTTCAACTTTCTTTTTTACAGCGGAGCTGTTAAGCGCTGGTTTCCCCAGTTTCGTGTCCGGTGCCAAACAAATATCGACACAAAACTCTGGACAGCTATCGCCATCTATGTGCGACAGCGGCAACCAACCAGTTCCTGCCGTCGCTCATAGATGACCTGCAACCTTTCCAGCTATCATACAAGAATGGATAGTTGGGCAAGTTGTTGGAAATTCATCTTAGAAAACAGCGCGAAAACAGACGAGGACGAAGAAGAAACACGCGTGACGAGCGAAGCACTCGTCCCGTTTGTTCCTTCTTCGTCCTGTCTGTCTATGCTGGAAAAAGCGGTGGAGGAACTGCATCGTGGACGTCGCCGGTGGGAGGAGCCTAATCTCCATCGCCAACAAACTACATCGGAAGAGAACTGCACCGTGACGTGTCCGGTGACGTCGCCGAACAGTGGCAATGGAGTTGAAACTACATCGTAATTTTTTTTCCATTACAGGAAACTTCGGAGAATCGCCGAGTGGGCTAGCGCACACCAGCTCGGAGCACGTGGAGCGAAAGCTCGCGCTGCAGAACCCAGGGATCCTGGGTTCAATCCCCGCCTCTGTCCATTTCAATCTGGATGAGCATCCTCGCGCTGCAGAACCCAGGGATCCTGGGTTCAATCCCCGCCCCTGCCCGTTTCGATCTCGATGAGCGTCGTACCGGCGTATGGTCGTTTATCACTACTGCATGGCGCACGTTAAAGACTCCAGGCTAGCAGTCGTACTGCACTGGCTAAATTGCTTATCTACAGTGGGTAACAATGTCGCCATGTTCAGGCAGACTAACCTCCTGCTGTATAAACAACTAACGACAAATTTTACTTTTTGACTTTGTTTGACTGCGTTAGTGCAACTTCTCTCGTGCTGCACGAGAAATAAAAAAATGTTCCTTCTGGGGTTAAAATTATGGGTGAAGTAGGAAGCAAAAAAGAAGATACGAATATTTCCCTCAAGTTGGGCTCGTAGTAGAAGAGGAGGAACAAGAAAATCAGTTGTTAGTCCCACGGTGTGTTTGGTCGTTTCTTTATGTGTATGTTTATTCTAGTTCATCTGGCCTTACCTGAAGTAGTTGCTTTAAGATAAAAAAATCAATCTCTCCCTCTACCTGAAGTATGAACGAACTAGCTCAACTTAAGCCTGTTACCGTTGCTTGGCTTTTCGCTCAGCCAAATCGCTCATATGGGGTGCACTCAAATGAAAACACAATCGTGTTGAATCGTGTAAGAGTATTTAGAATATTTATCGATCACGCAGCTGAACTTGCATCGCTCGAAGAACTTCTGTTTTGTGAGCGCCTTCTCTGCTTGAGTTTGCTGGAAACGCAGCCACTTCGATCCGAGGCAATCGATGATAGCGTTGGTGACATCAACAAGTACGCCACTCACAGAGCACTGGTGAACACCAATGGTTTCGTCGCTCCCGACGGTTCCCTGGAAGCCGTCAGCGACGTAGAAGCGTAGAGCTGCGAGGACTTGTTGTTCGACCGTCGGAACACGGGGCCCTTCGCGACGCCGTTGGAGCTTTCCGCGAGGCTGGTCGCTCAGCCAGCGAGTCACCCCTTTCGTCAGCCGGTATTCGCCCACAAACCTCGCATCGCTCGTCTGGAAAGCATCCCGGTGATCTCTAAAACTCGATCCGCTGCGAACCCAACAGTAGAGATGCATTAGTTAGGGTCGCCATCTTTTACGATGCAGATTGATCTCCGGCTTCGTCTTGACCCTCAGTTAACTGCATCGCAAAAGTGCATCATGACGATATTTTGACGCCACCGCGAACTGCATCTTTTTACGAGCATAGCTCGAACTGCATAGAGAAAAACTATATTTCAACGTCATAGTCACGTGACCCGAGAGAATAGCCAATCAGTGCCCGATGCAGTTTTCTGCGTCATTTAGTTTGCGTTCCAGCATAGATAGACTGGACTGTTTTGCGCGCTGTTTCGTACGTTCTTATGAGTTGCGGTTTGAACTCACGATGGGTCGGCTACGTGCCCTTTCTTCGGGGAAAGAAGACCGGGTGCGGAAGGAACGGCGACGTACGCAGCAGCGCGAATGGGTACGCAACCGCCGCGAAGCCGCTGTCGTCTCGAGTTCCACTGCGTCCAGCGCTTCAGATTCCCTTGTGCAAGAAGAGCACATCGCTCTGCATGGAAAGCCAACCCACCATAGTACAGTTTCGCTGGTCTTTTTTCTTCACCAGAGTGGAAAGGCTGAAAGATTTTTTAAAGTTTCGTTTATGCAACGCAGAACCATAGATTCGACGGTTGATGAAGGACTCACCGCCCTGAGAAAAAAGTCGCCCTGAAGTCGCCCAGATGAAACATCGTCTGTGGCCCCGGTGAGACAGTGTCCACTGGCGGCGACTCGCTAGCGCAAAGGAAGCTGTCACCGCGACGGCTGAGGAACCTACGACAGAGGCTCTTCGTGCGGCGTTAACCAGTTCACCCAGGTGTCCACGCGTCGCGTGTTTCCGGGAAGCGGTCTTGTTGCTTGTCCGTAGAGGCGGGGATGTTTGGCGAGGCTGAAAGGTAAAGACGGGGCGAGAAAGCCACGAACAAAAAAAGTATAAATAAAGCGTATTCTAAATCCGCTTTTCGGCGCCATGAAAAAGGAAAAAAACAGAAGTAGGAAAAACGTCTGCCCTCTGCTCCTGCACTTTGCTCCGATGAAAAAAAAAAAAACCGAAAGACGTTTGCAACTCCCTGTAATGCCGAATTAGAGCGCAGCTTTTGAGGAGGAGGAGGAGAGTGTACGGAGAAGAGGGTATGCCCCTCCTCCTCCTCGGTACACTATCCTTCTCCTCTAGTCCTCCTCCCTCCTCCTCCTCTCCCCCTCCTCCATCCTCTTCCTCAGGCCGCCTCCTCACATTCTCCTCCCTTCCGCCTCTCCCTCCTCTCCCCTCTCTCTCCCCCTCGTGACGTCGCTAGTGAAGGTTGTGACCTTCACTGTGATGGTCGTGACCTTCGTTGTGACCTGCTCTGTAGCAGCGTCTACCTCCGCTAGGAGATCAAAAAGACTGCGTCTACTCGGTGTTGTCTTTTTGAAGTTTGTTTCTCTGATATTTGTATATGTCTTGCACATTTTCTATTTGTTCTTGTAAACGGCCAAACAAAAATTGTTTTCTCGTCGGTTATTCTCCTCTTCACTTTGTTTTCTATTTTGTCGAGCTTGCTATTCTTATGCTGCTGAATTGCCGGCTCATATTACTCCAGTTTCTGTGTTATGTTCTGGTTTTGAAAAAGTAATAGGCAATGGAGATAATTCGTTACAAATATTTGGTAACAAAATTAAATTACAAAGTTCTACCGCAAAACGTTACGCGTAAATGACTAAATACTTGAAAAAGTAACGGGTTACAAGCAATCCGTTACTGGTAACTCGATTACTTCCAAGTCTGAAAGATGGTGCACAAATTCGAATCGCCAGAGAGCATCTCATCACGACAATACGGAAGTGCACGGCTCGCGTCGAGATCCACGGTGAGACGTTCCCGGTAGAATTTGTTGTCATCAATGTATGTGCGAGGAACATCATTCTCGGAATGAAAATTCTGCCTGAATACGGCGCCGTCATCAAGCTAGAAGCAAGCAAGTTGTGGCGACGGAAACTTCTCTACAAAGTATGACCCCGAAACGACATCCACCTCTTTCCGGGTCGTCACCGACCGTGCAAATTCGCCGCCGCGATCAAGTGCCTTCGTAGTTCAGATGACCCCGCAGTTTAATGGCAGCAGCTATTTGATTTATCTTTGTGTTAAGTTATATAAGGTTGCACCGTGACTATGCACTTTTAAAGTAGGAGAGTAATGCCGCATGCATAACCGAAAAGAATTGCTTTTGCGTACTTAAAGATTCGAGTTTACTCTTTGGTTGAATGTTAAAGGGACACTGACAGTGTCCATATGCTCGCCGAGCATTTACTTGTACATGTCGGAGGAGAGCCCAACCACTCAGAGAACAATTCGCGGCTAGAAATTCGTTTTCTTTCCGTCCGAAAACAGCTGATTGAGAACTCGCAGGTATGAGCCGCGCTCACTTACTTCTCCATGGCCACGTGCGTTTTCTCTGGTTAATACACAACCACCAAATATAATCAAAGTCGTAGGTTATCGAAGGCTCATATAAAATATTCAAAAATAGAAAAGAAATGTGATGCCCATTTTTCGTTGCTTCTGAAAAGCTGCTAATGCGCTGTTAGGAAAAAAAAGTACCACAGCCCCGTGACTTCCGCCTCATCTCTCCTATACTTCGTTCCACCTTCCGTCCAGACGCAGCGGATGCTACGAGGGAACGGGACCAATCAAGCAGCGTCAAAAGTGCAAATCACTAGGCTTGTTCTGTTTATGATTGGTTCAGCGATGATAGAACACAGACAAAAACATTACGAACACCATGACGGTGCCCTTTTGACGCTGTCTGATTCGTCATATAATCTCGTAGCATCGGCTGCGTCTGGACGAAGGTGAAACGAAGTATAATCTGTATATCTACTTCCTCCCCAGTTTAGTTTCGGTTTCGGTTTCGAGGAGTTCCGTGTTTTCACTTCATTAAAAATATACGTTACGCTGTAGTAAAATATTGATTGGGTAGGCTTCTGACACCGTAAAGAATCGGCTGGCAAAGCATAAATAATAAATTTTGGGGAGTGTCAGTGTCCCTTTAAAGATAAGGAGGCCAACATGACCCTGCAGAATTAGCCTCGACCTAACTCATTCTCCAACATTCAGGCCAGAATCTACTAGAATCCAAGTGTAGTAGATAAGGAGCCCAGCGCGGCCCTGCCGACTCGCCCTCATGACGACGAGGCACACTCTCTCTCTCACAGTCTTGTTCAAGCCAGCTGTTCCGCCGACGCGGAGACGTTCGCTGTTGCTGTTTCAACGCTCATTCTTTATTTGGTTTGTGGCACAAGTTTGCTCACTAAGCCTTTATTTTCAGTTTACACTCGTCGGGCCTCTTTACATCCCTGGCAATATCTTCCGACGGTTTAGAAAGCGTTGAAAGATCGAGGCACCCTGCGAATAAAACAACACTGGTTAATAATAGTAAAATACCGGGTTGCAAATACCGGTGAACGCGGGGTATTATTCACCAAGCTGTTTTTTTCAAAATCTAAGAAAAAAATAAACAAGACCGAATCGGGGTAGTTCTTGAAAACAAAACACTAAGCTTCAAGGGGAGGAGCACCTTATGTATAACTTGAATGGGTTTCAAACGGGAATTCTATTTCCTTCGACATCCGCCCCGATTAGGACAGAGTTTTTTTCAGACACCGAAATTGACACCGAAAAACACCGAATTAGACTGAAAAAAACGCGAAGAATATGACAGACCCGATTTTGAGGAAAATAAAATCCCGTAAACGTGGAACAATACTTGCAAGCCATGTGCGCAAACATTTAGTCAATATTTTCTTACCTTGGACGATTGTTAGGTTTGAAGGCAGTGGCACTTACCACTTCACTTTAACCGGATATAAAGTTTTTCACCCAGTTAATTGAGTACAGTATATATCGAATGTCCGTCGTCATGGCTCCGCGTGAACAAACCTGCGAAGTAGCGAAATGTGAATTTAAGCCTTTGCCACTTTGAAATTAATACCTCAATGCAAATTCCAACTCAAAATGGCCGCACTGTTTTAGAACGCTCGCGTCTAAAGTTTGCGCTATCACGAATAGGTGTTGCTTAATGTCCTACAAAAACAACCGAATTACAAAATTAAAAAAAATGTATGGTTACAAGAAACTTTGATGGTTACGTTGACTTGATCTGGGTTACTAATTCAAGCTTAACAGATGCAACGCGGAGACCACGATTATTGCAGTTTGAAGATTTCGCTTTATTTATATAGGCTCGTGGGCACGGCCCAAATGTCTTACACATAATAAACCAGACAAGTGTTTGTTGGAAAAGTGACCAGCATGACATTTGTATTACACACACGTTGCGAACATGATGCAAGTTAGCTATTCCAATTATTAATAGAAGTTAATGTAATTTTTTTTACTATCCTATTCCCTGCTACGGCTATCGTACCATCTAATGTTCATTGAGCCCAGTAAATATGCAGTGACTGCGTACCCATGTAATGGTCACTCACTTTTGAAAATAAACCGGTTGGAATTGAAAAGAAACATCTATAGTACGTGTAATTTCCTGCACAACTCTTCGGAAAGTCACACACCCTTCAAGTTTTTATATTTTTCCATGTAATGGAGACACCATACCAAAACCAGATCATATATTATTTAAAAATTATATGAAGTAGCAAAACATATTTATACAAGAAAGGAGACCTTTTGTTGGTAAGATACTTCCTTGTTCTTGTGAGAATGGTTGCGTCTGAGAGGTTTTCGTCCAACTTTGAGAGCCACACAAATAGTAAATAAACCTTTCTAAACCGTTGATATGTTTATGCATAATGCATGCAAACTGATGTAATGTTAAATTAAACTAATTTTACTTGACTTTTATTTAAACAAGAAAATGGCAGACCTGGATTCTTAAGCAACTTTACAGTTCTGAACACTTTTGGGTGAATATTTCAGGCGTCTTAAAAGTAGGTTTTCAAGATTATACTCTTGTACAAGGTATATCATGCTCTATGTACTAACCAAAAAATATCTACTGTTTTTCTATCGCAAATTTTGGTTACAGTGCGTACGGAATTTTTTTTATAATAAAAAAGCACAAAATTATGCAATCTTTGCGCGGCATTTTAAAAAAGAATGATATCATAGATTTATTTTTAAACGTTATCTGGTGCACTGTAAAAAATTGCTTATTTTAAATAAAAAAACACGTTGGATTAATTTGTTTTACATAAAAAAATAAATGTTGGTCCTCTTCTATTTTGCAGTAAACTGCGAGTGGAGGTGTCATTTTTTTTCGCAAGTACTTTTGGTTTTAGATTTCCGCATGGCAAAGTGACCGTCTGCGCGCAATAGTACACAAAAAAGTCAAACAGTTGACGTTGTGGGTGCCACGAAATCGCTCTCAACTCTTACACCGTCTTCCAAGTCACGTGCACAGTGACGTGCTGCCAGGTTCATTGGGGACACTGAGTTTCCTGTTCGGTTCTTTTTCATAGCCTTTAGGGCAGGCGGCCTCTGCTTGCGAGTCACATCTCGACCTTCAAGATTGGTCTGAGTCAACGTGATAGAGGGGCATAGCGCAATAAACCGGGGCTCCGTCCCGCACATGAAAGTGATTCCCCCCCCCCAAAGGCCACTATGTTATGTGTCTTTGGGCTGAACGAACACAAAGTACACAGTGGCGCGTGGTGGAAGTATGACGATTGCGCACGCTGACCGTTAGAAGTAGACAAATTAAGTATCTGCCATGTCGAGTAGAGTATGAAATACTACTTTATTTTTTTACAAAAAAAATATTAGCAAGTGTAATGCCTGTTTGCAACCTCAAACGCCAAGCTCAGTCGAAAATGTTCACTTCGGTAAGCCCTATATTAGGCCAGATCTGATCTGAGTACGAAAGTCACTTTTTTCTGCATGATTATTCGCCTGCATCACGGTGATGAGTGTAAACAATATTGGTCAGGAAACCAAGCGTTGTGATTGACGCTCAGTGTTTTTATAAAAGGTACACTGAAATGTTTGTCCTAAAGCGTTTCTGAGAGTTTGAAAATATTACGGCTTTTAGCTCCGTTGCGTCGTCATCAAATATATTGAGACGAAGACCAAAGGCCTCTGTCCGATTTTGTATACGCACTTCAAAACATTGAGCGCGCCTCTGCTCGCGCATTAAGTTCAAGTGCACGTGATCCTCGTTTTCCTCGGCCACCACGCTGAAAGACGATGAAGGGGACACCGTCACGTATACACGTCACAATATTGTGAAGCGTCTTTTGCAAATTCGATATCAAAATATATGCGGCGAGGATGTTTCCATTGCGACCTTAGGTTGTCCCAATCACGGCTATTTCAGGCAACCTACCAGACTCATAACCTTTCGATTCAGGCAAAATATAGGCGACTGAGGTAAAAAAACAGATATTGGGTCATATATGTTAATGCAGCTTTTGTTTTACTGTTTAATTGAAATTAAATATCGCAATTTTATTTTTAATATCTGAAAATAAATATGGATCCTACAAATGGAATAATATATTTAGTTACTTGTTTTACTGTTGAAATAGTTTCTATTGCCAAAAGAACGCGGAAAATATATTCTCAGTTTAGCAATTCCAACCGGTTCCAACCTGTTCGAAGCGTTATATTTGCTCCCCGGAACTGTACCGGAACTGAACCGAAAGCCGTGAACCAGAACCAGAACTGAACCGCTAAAAATTCGGTTCGACACTCTGGACACTACTACGTTGCAGCTGCGCAGTGGAACATTTGTGTGATTGTAGAAATATTGAAATTGCTGGTGTTCGACACTCTCTCTTTGGAAGCTATAGACATCTTCGGCAAAGAACACTAGAGGCGCAGTTTCTGTTCAGCTTCATATACCTGCCTAATTGAGACATGATATCGGGAGAAAGCCAGTTGTCTGTATTTCCCAAAACGTGCTTCTAACTGTCAGTCTGTATCTTCCCGAGGAGGACGAAGAACAGCAAACGTTTATCCAAGCTAAATCTGACCGCCTCAGAGTGCTCTAGTTTTTAGGTGGAGAGCACCATTGGTGTCACTTGTGAGCGTGCCATCATCAAGACCATTGTTCTTCCATGCTTCCAGCCCGTCCAAGAACTTGTGCATGAACCCCACTCTGGGATCGTCCATTGAAGGGAACGCTGGTTTTTGGAAGTCGTCCCTTTGTGCGATTCCTTTGTATGGAGTTTTCACATTTAGAACATTTCACCATTAGTATTATCTCGATGAATGTTGCGTTTCCCTCACAGTAAAGAGGGTCCGAATCCGATCCCAGGAAACAAAGTGCATAGGTCAGGAACTCGTGGAAGATTTGTAGAGCAAGTTTCACATTCTGTTGTTCGAAGCTCGACGGATTCAAAGCCTTTCTTGAAACACTGTGGCCATAAAGCAGGAGTTGTTCGCATTCCAAGTTGTAAGCCTCTCTGGTGGTTTCAAAAGATGTCTGCAGCATGTGCTCCCCTGTCGCCTCCTCAAACCCAGGAAAGTAAAAACAAAGGCGGTCATTCTTTCGGTTGAGCCAGTTGTTCTCATACAATTTATGACGTGTACAGAGTCAATGACGAAGAAGAGTTTCCTGTAAGGGTCAGGGGGCTCTGGATAACATACTTGTGGTTTTTCGGGGGGGGAGGGGGGGGGGAGAAGGGGCCATGAAATAGGACATCGCCATTCCGTTGATGGAGATTTTGTCACTGACTACACTCACAACCCGGTAGCCAATCTTCTCCAGCTTACTAATCACGTCTCTTAGCAACTTGTGCAGAAACTTGGCTTCCGCTCTATGTACAAGAAGAGTGTGAGCGACTTCCTTGAACTTGCGCGTGAGGCTTTTAACCAGGAAAACCAGGGTGCTGTTGGCCGTCTGTGTAGAATTGAACGCCGCACCGGTGATGCTTCCAGCTTTGTAGTCAAAAACGAATTCATGTCGACCTCGTCTATCTTTAGAGTTACAAAGCCTTGCTTATCGTCCTGCTGAAATATATTTTTTCCCATGTTCTTTATTCTTTTCTTTATTCTTTATTCTTTCTATTCCCGATTGAGCTTGAGGTGGGCAGAGACTAAAGGCATGATGCCTGACGAGGTCTCTGTCCCCTTTACAGTTCTAACACAGCAGTGTAGTGTACATAGATTTTTTGAACACAAAAATAGAGAAAGAAGCTATAAAATCACATACAACTCAGAAACAAAAAAGCAGGATCAATCAATTATTTCACAATAGGTTTTTCAGCAAACAATGATAAAAACAAAATTGGTAAGAAACATGTTTTAACACTTGAAAAGCGAAATATCGACATGATTTAATAAGTACACAATACACACATATCAGAACACAATGTCACTGCCCACCAGAAGTGACTTTAGTCTTTTTTGAATTGGAGTATATTGCAGTTAAAATCTATTAGATCTTCCGTATTATTCAAGATTTTGGCGACTTGGAAGCTTCTCGTTTGTTTTCCGTAATTGGTACGTATTTCTGGAGGTCTTCTGATTCTATGTCTAAGTGTGTGATACGTTGTGTTTTCTGGCGGAATTGCGAAGAGGTTTTTTGTGCGTATTATCTGTAAGAATTTAAAATAATAAATTTGATTCACTTTAAGTAGGCCATATTTGCTGAATTGTGGTTCAGTTGGGAGATCTTGAGGCTTACCTTTATAATTTTCAAATAGTCGTAGAATTTTTTTGTAAGGTGATCAACCTATTATAATTGGTTGCCGATATCGTGCCCCAAACTAAAATGCAATAACACAGTTTGGAGTAAAATAAAGCGTAATATATTTTCTTTTTTAGCCAAAAAGGTATGAGATCTCTTATTTTATAAATACATCCGATGGCTCGGGATAGCTCAGAGCTCAGCTTGTTTATGTGCGTGTTCCAACTTCCCGATTGAACCACACACCAAGAATGTTTTGTTCTGTAACCTCCTCTATAATTTTATTTTCGAAATATATTGTCACCTTAGTGTTGTCGCACGTATCAATGGGAGTGAAAATTATAAATTTTGTTTTTTTTACGTTTAGTTGTAATTTATTATTTTGAAGCTACACTGATAGATTGCCCAGATAATTATTTGTCATAGATTCTAAGGCCACTTTAGAGGTTGAAGCAAAAAACGTGTTAGTGTCGTTTGCGTACATGACAAGCTCAGGGATCCCAAAAATATTTTGGATTTCATTCACATAAAGAAGAAATAAGAGGGGGCCCAAAATAGACCCTTGCGGAACACCGTACTTTATTTTGAGTGTATTAGAATAATTGTTGTTAATATAAACATACTGCATGCGATTTTGGAGGTAGTATTTTATTAAAGTCAAAGCAACCCCACGTATGCCGCACCTTTGAAGCTTAATTAGTAATATGTCATATTGGATCGTATCGAAGGCCTTTCTGAAATCTAGGAATAAGCAAGGTTTATAATCTATTTTCCATATTGTTTATAATTTTATCCTTTGCTTCTACAAGAGCCTGCTCTGCTGATTTAGATTTTTGGAAGCCATATTGACATTTGTTTAATACATTGTGGCTGGAAAAAAAAATTGTCTAGACTAGAATTATTAACCCCTTTAAATATTTTTGAGAAAAATGGCAAAACCGAGATTGGTCTATAATTCTGTTGATGTTCACCGCCACCCTTGTAAATTGGAGTAACTCTTGCAATTTTCAGTTCGTTAGGAAATATTCCAGTTTCTAGAGTACAATTGATTACATGCGACAAGATATAAGATATTTGTTGGGAGTCATATTTGAGAGGCCTTGGCTTGAAGTCGTCTACGGCAGCTGCGGCATTATTTCTAATTTTATTTATAAGCCCTTCTACTTCATATGGCATAGTTGGTAATAGCATTATCGTGTTTGATAGGGAAGTCATTGCGTCTCTGACACAGCATTGCGAAGTATCTTCGTGTTCTGGTGGTGAACCAACGTCAACATAATACATTCTCAGCAGATTAGCCATTTCTTGTCCATTCACGTACCTGCCGTCGATAGCGACACTTTGCCTTCCCTGCACACGTCTTTTCCTATCAGTAATTTCGTTCACGGTTTCCCATATCTTTCATTGGGTCATTGTATACCCTTGAAAATATTTTTTGAGAATATTCGGATTTAGCCTTTTTAAAATCGGAGTTCAATTTATTCCTTTTTTTTAAATTTGATAAGAAGATTTTGGTTCCTACATTTAATAAATTAATGGTACATCCTATCTTTTATCTTAATACGCCTGTATAAGTCATTTTATTCCAAGGTTTTCGTACATATTTTTTACGACTATTTATTCAAATAAGCGGAAAAGCAAAGTCATAACAAAGCTTAAATTTGTTTGAAAAACGTGCATACGCAAGGTTGGGGTCACGTTCCAAAAGGACGTTCTCCCAGTTTGTTTGCTCGAGCAGGACAAAAAAAGTGTCCAGTGATTCATCATTTATGCGTCGGTAAGAGTAAATTTCGCGTTTCGGTGTATTTTTGCCACGAAGGAAAAATGTCAGACAGAAAACTGGCATGTGGTTGCTTATATCTCGTGTAAATACACCAGATGTGGCTTCCCTAGCGTTGAGATTAGTTATACATATATCTATTGAACTAGGTTTAACAAATAAAATAGCGCAAAAAAGACAAGGACAAGAAGTATACAGGACAAGCGCTAACTTTCAACTAGTTTTTACTCAGGGAAAGCAGGCATATATATACACACGACAGGCAAAGCAACACCACATAAAAGTTGACTAATTTTTTGCACGATCATTCAAAAACTGAAACTCATTACTATGAAGAACAATAGAAGTGTCGCTTACACAGGCCGTCCCACAGCCTCTCGGCTTCTACCCAGAATCTTTATCTGCTGAAATCGTGGAACGCAGCCACACGTGTTGCAATGAATAGGCAAATGCGAGCCATATTTATTTTTTACTGATAAAGCGTGCTCATCTTCTATTGAACTAGAAGTTTCTAAAGTCACTCGGGTGGGCAGTGTCACAGCGTCAGTACATCCCCAAGCAGATAAGAGATTACTCATCTCTATTACGTAACTATTACATTTTAGTAGGTCGATGTTTGTATCACTTATAATTAAAAATGGTTTGGAGGTCGATCCAAGAAAAGAGAGTTAGTCTTAAAAAATTTTAAAAATCTTCCTTATTACCAGTGTAGTTGTAGTTGAATAATGTTGCCTTTTGGTGCTCTGCTTGGGCGTTCAATCTGTACGTGGAGCTGACTGACCGGATAGTCATCGGGTGTGGAACACAAAAGTTTTTACTGCTGCGAGCATATTTGTAGGCACGGCGAGATAAGGTGAAGATATGAAGTAGAAAATCGTAAAGTTCACCGAGTTGCGTCTTCGTTTCTTTTGCTTTGGAAGCAACACCAACTGCTCGCACAGGAACTGGATGGCATACACCTTGTCCTCCTCTTGCGACGTGAAGAACAACATAATTTTAGGTAAATGGTCAGCTAGAATGATAGGGACAAAACAGAGACAGGGAGAAACAGAAACATGCACACCGCTGACTGTCAACTAAGACTTTATACTTCTTCTTCATCACTTTGACCCAAAGATTCACACCCAAAGTAATGCCAATGAAACACCCTAAATCCTTACATTACACTACTAAATTAAAGAACTAAATGAACTTAATTAATTACATTAAATTACTAAATTTCGTCACTAACACCTCCCTGATCCAACCCACGGACCACCGCCGACACATATTCCTCTTATTCCCTTTCACGGGGCCGTGCCGAGCAGCTTGCGAATTGTTACAAAAATGCTCTCTTCCTTGTTTGTGTTAGTGGTTTTGTTGATTACGGCTCCATCTCATCTTTTATACCATCCAGGATGTCGATCACCGCCCTCTTGATCTTCACATCTGATGGAATACATGAGCTTGATTCCAGGCTTCTTGTTAGTGTTTCCACCACGTGATAAGTAAGGCTATTTAAATCACGAAGCTCAGTTTTCAGGCATATGCACCGACATGAGCCGACCATTCCTTTCAATAGGTGGCTAGAATATACAATGCTTGTTTATTATGTGGCCGACAAGATTCTTGGTGGTCAGAATATTTTCTTCTTCGTGGTCGCTGGCGAACGCTTTGATGGAGTATGCCACAGAGGTTGCCACAACTCTCAAATTGAGGCGCATTCTTCGAGCTTCTGGGATTTTCTTTCATGCGATTGATCTGTAGACAGATAGCCGGGGCATTTCGGAAACCTGCTCGGCACAATTCCAGCGCATAGGTGGAGATGCTTCAATAGAACGGTGACCTGAGTCCCTGTAGCATCATCCACGTGTCAGGGCTCTCAAAGGATGTCACTCTCTGTGAAGTGACGCTCACGAACCAGAAACACAAAGTTGCCTTCCTAAAAGGTACAGCAATTTCTGAGTATTTTTTATTTGGTCCCCAAGTCTAACACGAAGTACAGACGTCCCGACAATATATTCGTGCACTAACACGAATGTCAACATTTTTCGCTTGCGCGTCTTTTTTTACCGATATATGTGACTTGTTTACACACCTGCTTTTTTATTTGCTTTATATCATAAACGCAACCGAGAAAAAATTACGGTTGCCCAGTCGTACTAATATAATTATTTTGTCTAATGAAGGAGCCATTAACCTGGCCGTCTGGTACAGAACTCAAGGAAATATCAGTGCGAGAGGACTTACACGGGCTCCGTATGAACAGACCGCCAAAGTACCGTTCACATCCTGCGTCCCCGACGTAAGCTGTCGAACGTAACCATATACTACTAAAGGGCTTTGAGCATATCGGGACGCTTTTGCATGACGCCCGACATGATGCCTACCGATGTAAGTCATTCGAGAAAAGCTCAGGAGACTGAGGAAGCAACTGAAACTGTGTAAGAGTAAGAGACCCGGCGAATCGAACTCTTACCCTGCTGTGTTCAGACACAAGAAGTGACTCCCGGGGGATGTCTCTTGTCCACGATTGCAGCAGGTCACTGTCTTGAGGAAGTTTACACACATGGATTTTTTCGGTGAATTTTGTAGTTGCCTCGACATCCCGTAGCGCAACATTTGTTCCGCATGCCGATCCACCGAATAAACGCGCACGCGCGTAAGTTTCAAAAACAAGAGAGGGCAGACAGGGCAGACGACGGGTGAAAAAAAAAAAAAAAAAGAATGAGGGCCAACAAATCCGACGACTTTTACCTAGTCTAACAGCCACGCAGGGGCAGTTGGGCGGTTAACGGCTATCCGCGTGCCGCGACCGTTACCGTCGCTACGCAACCGCTCCGGGAATGGAACGCACCGAAAAGAACGACGGTGGCTTCGAAGGCTACCGCCGCATGTCGCATTCCATTGCCCCAACCTTCCGCCATCTTAGCATCCCGACTCGCAAGCGCTGAGGCCTTCCTAAACTAGGAGGTGTGGGTTGGTTTGATTTACCCTCTACCTGATATCCCGCTTACGCTCCAGTGTACTCCCCCTGCACACACACTCTGCATAATATTTTTAGCTACGCTGCTGCAACACTCTCAGGGCCGAACCCGCGACAAAGGAAAGTTGCCACAGAGAAGTTGTTTTACTCACGCTGACGAACTATTTGACACAAGCAACTTATAAGGTTCTTGAATGTATTTGCCATCTAGCCATCATCAATTCACGCAGATGAGCGATATGTTATATTTTTGCCTTTCGGGTGAAAGTCGAAATTTTCCAGCATTTCTTCAGAGTTCACAAAGCGTCATTTTATAATACAAATTTAACAAAGCCAAATTTAGAAATTGCAGCTTGAAGTAGGGTGTTGCGCTTTTCTAGGAAAGTAAAAAAAATGCTTTAAGTAAAGTAAAAATATTTACTCAAAAGTATATATTCGAAGCAGAGTACAACCTCTCTAAACCTCTTTGAAGTAGTACTTTAAATACATTGAACTTGCATCACTTCCCAATACTGTTCAGTACTCATTCACGTATATCGCAATGGAAGTTTTGTTTTTAAATAAATCAGTTCCAGTGTCAACGTTCCCAAATTTGTACTCATCTTGTCAATTTCACACGACTTGATGTATTTAGATTTCAAAGGGTTGATCAATGTCGTGCATTTCTATGTACGTGTGCTTCAATATCTTTTTCTCACAAGTGCGCAGTTTTATAAAAATAAACCGGATAGGGGATGTGATTAAACATGACATATGACGAAAAGTTTAGAGTGGCGAGTGTCTATATTCTTCACACTTTTTGTAGAGAAACGAACTTGGAATGCTTCTATAACTTTAGATTATATAAAACATATTGGCTTACCTCGAGCTCTTTCATTAGCATCTCAGTGTTTATGTTGTACTTCTTCTCCAGGTTCTGTTTAAGATTCAAATGCAAAAAAAGTTATGTCAGTGCCTCGACATCTGTAAACAAAAAAAATTGCTATCAAATAATAAATGGTAAAAGGGTGCCCATTCCAGAAATCTCCTATAATGTGAATGAAATACTAAATAATTTAGTGTAATGAATCAAGAAAATTAAGCAGATGACAATGATGCATGCATTCTTTATCAATGACGTCCTCGAAAAATAACTGGACTTCAGACGAATATATGAAAGGGTAGGCTCAGTATTGCGTCACTTGTTCTTTTTAAACTTGAAGGTTTCTCGGTTCTCCCAATTTCACAGCCTTCCTCAGCACCAACTAATGATACCAGTTTGACGGTTAAGTTGGTAAACTGTGCTGTTTTTACCGCGTTCCAACGGGAGATATTGACGTTTTGTGGGTGGTATGATTTGAGCGGCTTTAAGCACCATTTAAGCCAATACATGTGGAAAAGTTGAAATTTCTGGCAGTGTGGACTAACTACGAGTGCGGACTGTACAGTAACTTTGACTATCAAGAGAGCTCATTGGGACGAGCTGATAGAATTTGTGAATGAAAACGTATGGTAAGAAGGATTGATGTATCATAAAAGCTTATTTGTGAACAAAGAAAGCAGACATCTGTCCAGGTGTGCCATGTATGAGAAGATTTTCCTGTCGAATAATCCGCGTGGAATATGCACCGGGCGCGGACTGTCTAAAGAAAAACTTTAGTTTTCGGCCTAAATGTGTCCCTGCGGACAAAGCGCCGGCTGCGGACTGGAAAATACGGTAATATTTCGCGTTTCAGAGCGCAGTTCTTAGGCTCCCCATCCCGTGCTTCGTAGCGTCGGTGTCCTCGTCACCGCGCCAAATTTAGTGGGAAACTTGACGTCACTTGACCTCAACACAAACTCAATTCACCACCAAATTTTGCGGGGATGTTTAGTTTATCCTTTAGATTTAGCGGACAAATTCAGTTTCTCCGCTATGTGTAGCGGAGAGACTGAATTTGTTCATTGGTGACGCGACACCGAGCCATATGACGTCATTTTTTCTGCCAAATTTACCGGAGAAACTAAATTGGTGGTGAGGTCACGGGTCGTTAATTTTTCAGCTAAATTTAAGAGGGATACTGTAGGAGGAGGGAAGTGTATGGAGGAGGAGGAGGGGAGGGTACGGAGGAGGATACGAGGGTACGCAGTAGGAGAAGGCGAGGGTACGAAGGAGGCGTAGGGAAGAAGGAGGAGAAGAAGGAGGCAGGAGGAGGAAATATAAGGATAACGAGGAGGAGAAGAGGAGGAGGAGGGGCATACCCGCCCCTCTGTACCCACCACTCCGCACTCACTCCTCCTCCTCAAGAGCTGCGCTCTAATTTCGCGATTTCGCGTTAGACAGATTTGTAAGCGTCTTTCCTTGCTATAAGATGTTATACAGTTTTTGTTTAGTTCCTTAAATAGCTTAAACGTTCGTGGTCAATCAGTGATTGGATTGACGATCTTGCTTAGTATCAACAAAAATCGTTGTCACTAAAAGTAACGTTTCATACGCCTTCGAGATGTTAGACTAGCATACGGTATAACATATTTTAAACTGTATTGTAGGTCAGCGTTTAAAATGAGCGCTATAATAATTTAACAAAATCAAAATACGAGGAGCTATAGGAGTTTCAATTTTGAAACTGTTTCCAGGATGTCATATGAGTCTATACTAAAAAATACTTTATACAAAGCATGCGTGTTTGGTAGTTTTAAACTTCGAACCAAAACCAAACGCTGTACAAGATATTGGAACGATAAAAATGTACCTTAGCAGATACGGCAAAGCATTTAGGAATAGGCGGATTATGCAGTGCAAAGAGCCAGTTGCACAAAAGTGGTCTTAGTAAGGAAAAAAATATAATTTCCATGTTCTTTAAATATTCTTGTTTCTAGATAAATTATACTAGAAGTAAATTGTGGAACGTCATAATTGCTCCGCTTTTGCACTTAAAGTGTTTTTAGGGGTTTCTACTTTTTTTTTGCGCTGAAAGCTTGGCAGTAATTGCCTCATCTGACTCCATGACAGTTTCTCGTGTTTTACATGAAATTACGTCCATTTTTGATAATGCACGTCATTATGCATGTAAGTTTTCTGTAGGATAACAAACACGGTGGAGATTTTTACCAATGCGCCCGGCCGGATTTCGACGAAATGTCCCATGCATTTCGTGAAAATCAAATTAAGCCGAGAGCATGCAAGGCTTTATTAATTACGCCACAGTCATGACTATTCAATTTGTGGACTATATTACGACTTGGTGCAGAGTCGGCAGATGTAAGGTGCAGTGCAAAAAAAAAACTTGAACAACGCGCTAAGCTTCGCCTTTAGGACTGAAACGCGATAGCTAAATTTTTAAACTCACTCTAAAAAAGGGGGTGTAGACGTTACACCCCTTGTCACATATACGACACCCCAAAACTTAAGTTCGCCGTACAGCGCACTGACATCAAGCTGACTGCCCCAACTTTTACGAGAGACTTAATGATGGTAAGACATGAATATATTAAAGAGCTAAAGTAAGCATCGAAGAGTATAGAAAGAAAACACTGAGGTTTTACAGTAGGGCCAAGAAAACCTCTATAACTTTTTTTGAGTCAGTTACGCTTACGTAGGCTATTTTTATAAGTTGTACTACTTCGCTATCAAGCCGCTCGTGAACTTTGGTGGCGCCGGTTAAACGTCAGTGCGCTGTACGTTCAACTGAAGTTTAGGGGTGTCGTATATATGACAAGGGGTGTAAGGGCTACACCTCCTTTTTTAGTGCGCTCCGACTCAATCCCATGCCGTGCAAGCGTCTCTGCGTGGCTTTTAGACAATAAAAAGGTATCTGCGTGGCCCAGTCAGTAGCGTGTCTGCCTCGCAATAGAAGGTTAGTAAATTCAAATCCTGCGTACAATTTTAAATTTGTAGAGGAAAATAATTACTTTGTAGAGGGAAATCATTTGATACATGCGGTGACCTTGATTTCGCATTACATTTCATGTTTTTAATCGCGCTCATTCCACCCGTGACGTCACGTTTCAGGTAAGAGTGTTTTGAGATTCCCGCGTGAGGTCATGTGGCAGAGACGTCATGACACTATAGACCACTCAGGAGTTTTTCCATCACGACGCCATCTAAGCTGACGCCAGATTTTCTGCGACACGAGCTCCCTAGCGCTCTCGCGTTGAAAAGCTTTCTTTTTAGATAGTCCGCGCCCGGTACATAACCCGCTCGTGAACACCGAAGTACCTCGCTTCCTCGGCCCAGGCTTACGCCAGACTGGCGCGAAGTAGAGCCAACTTGACTCAAGCCTGGCACAAGCTTGTGCCAAACAAGCCCTAATGTGAGCCGGGTAAGTGTGCTGCTAGGGCAGTTATCACACAGGCCACACCTTTACAAATGCCAGCATCATTAACTCACAAAGGATCGTGTGTTATAAATACCTTAAGACTGACTCACCCTGTCGTTAAAAAAACTGTCATGTGTCACTATGACGAACATAAAGTAAGAAGAAAATATTTTTCCGCATCTGCAGGTGGTCCGCTCCATATAAAATTGCGCTTGTTATGGTGCGCCGACAATAGATAGGAAAATACGGCCACACACGTGGTTAACAACATGCTTGAGGTGCGCGCAGTAACGACATAAATATTCTTTGTTTTGAGGACGAAGCTGCTTATCGATAGGAGCGTTGCCACAAAGACATGAAAAATGTTATTATATGCTATCGACAATCAGCTACAGAAAAACAAATGTGAATTATTTTCAAATTACATGCGTTTTGTAATACCACCCAGCGCTACAAAATGTGTATCTTGATTGATGGCATAAGATGATCCTGAGACTCACCGGATAAAGTGTTTTCACTGCCATCAAATACGTTTGCAGGCAAGCAATTCCCTTTGCTCGATACAGCTGCGGGTTCTTGACATGAAAATGTCGTCAGGACGAAAGTGAAGAAAATATTGTCAAGGCACATTACCAGCTTTTCATATATTAACCTCAACCTATTCATAAAATGCATTTTCATATCAGACTTAAACATTGAAATCAGGTCATTCAAAGGAGGGACAAGGTAAAAGTTGAGTCATCAAACGTGTTTTTCAATATTAAAAAAATAAAAAAACAGCTTGGTCATTCTGACAACTCTGCAGCATGTAGAATACACTTATTTGGTAGAGTGCCTCGCAGTCGGCTATGTGAAAGGCTGATTGTGCGATGCCAAAGAATTATGTAAACCTCGGCCTGGTAGTTTGCCGAGAAACACGGGAAGGATTAGCGAAGAGTTTTAAAGGGCATAATATCAGGGGTCCATAAAACATGGCGTATACCTTGATGTAAAGGCACATCTCAAACAGCATCTTTAATGGACCCACTAGTCAAGAGTCACTTGCGGCGGTGAACGTACTGCCTAAGGTGTGGCCTGCAGGGTGTTCGTCCTAAGTAGTCTTTCTACCACGTGGTTCTATTTCTTTCACGGTGCCTCTATACTCCATTCACCCCTAAGCTGAAAGTGCATTGTTGGCTACCGGCTCTTCAGACCAATTCACTTCCTTAACGGGACATTTCGTCTTGGACGAATGAATTAGTTCTCTACTTTGTGACAAATCCTATCACTCGCTTTGAGCACAGGCGAGTCCTGCTGCTAAGGCTTTGAAACTTTAGTGGGCTAGGTCGTGGGTATCTTGTCAATACATCTTAAACTTATGCTGACCCTCAAGGTAAGGACATATTCACAACACATATAGGTTTTTGTATGTAAAGCAAGTAGACAGCCAAGCTGATTAGGTATAGACATGGTAACTCTGGTGCGTGGGGGCAAAAAGGACGGACAAACATGAAATTCCGAACAGAGCTTAATACTGTAAACGACTAAATTTTCGCGAGAACCTAATTTTCGCGAATTTCGCGAATAGCCTACGATTCGCGAAAAATATGTCCCGTGAACAATTCGGGCAATATGTCAACGCTGCGGAAGGTACACTCGATTCGCGAAAATTAGAACCCGCGAATAATTTAAAATTTTCAGCTTGGGCCCGATTCGCGAAAATCTGAGCCCGCGAAAATTAAGTCGTTTACAGTATTTATTTTTCAGACCCCATCCTTAGGTAGGGCCAGAACCAATCAAGGAGAAACACGCTGCCTGAGGTCCCGCAACCGTGGCAGGTAAGACAAAAGGCGGTCGCCAATATTGGGGAGCGGAAGTGTTTTAGACGGTGGTCGACTTACGAAGCTAAGCACTTTTTTTTCACCGTATTCTTGCCGTCTAAAGCAAGCATGGTGCAATAGCGGTTGGTATGAACTGCGTCAGGGTTATTAATCTAGGCTATTGTAGGTGGACGGGTGGGCCATGGAAATATAGAGTTTGGTGGGTATTTCTGTAATTTTTAGGCGGTCATCGTCTTCACGATAGACGCGAGGGGTTTTGAGTAGCTAGGCGATGAGTCGAAAAAGTACAAATGTCAAGGGGATTTAAACATGGTAGAGTGCGGACAGTGCAAGCTGTTGTGCTATTTAGACGAAATTGACTTTGAGAGCGTAGCTGAAGCAGAGAAAAGTAGCTTCGCTTGTCAACTTTGTGCGAAGATCGAGAAATGCCTTGGAATGCTAGATTTGAAGAGGTGAGGAGGGCTGTTATTGAAGAGCGGGAGAAGTGGGACCTTCTCGAGACGATGCAGGTCTGCGAGTTGACGAAGAGGGGGAGCCTGAACGATGTGGCAGGAGCTTACTGAGGGCTTTGAAGGCAAGCTAGAGCAAATGGAGGCTGAGCTTAACGAGGAACGGGAGAAGCGAGGCGAAATTGAGAAGCAGGTGGAGGAGCTCAGGCAGGGGGTTGCGTGGACGGCAGAACTACAAGAGAGGAAAAGGAAGTTTGAGAATAAAGTGGAGCTTCTCATCCGTGTACTTAAGGAAGAGAAGGGGAAGAGTGTGGAAGAACAATCAATGATGGCAGATATGCATTTATTCTCAAAGTAGATATCGAGACGAGGGTCGACCTAGACGCACTGTGAGATGAAATGAAGAGGGAGTCGACAGCGAGTCTAATGCCAGACGTTTAATGGGATAGAGTGCAGGGACCGAGAAGTTCCCAGTGAAAGGAGATTTATAGAACCTGTTGTGAAGCAGCGCAAAAAGAGAACGAAGCAGATGGATAGATGAAGCCCAACCTGGTATCCGTGGTAAATGGAGGGAGGAGCAGCGTAGTGCCAAAGGAGGAAGTGCAGCCATCGAAATTTAGGAGAGTCCGTGTAGTTTGAGACTCCAAGGTGGCAAGGGTCGTAGATGGAGTGCTAAGCAAGGTGAAATAGGCCAAAGGGTACGGGTAGTAGCCCATCCAGGTACGTGTATGATAGCTGCTATTCTTAAAGCCGAGCCGGTATTGTGGGAGAATATGGAGGGAAAAAACCTGGTGTTGATTTATGCACAACTCAACAACATGTTGAACGGGAGGAGCCAGCACCGGGGAAAATTGATAGCGGCCGGACTGGGTAAACTAAGAGCGGTCAGTGAGAGGGTGCATCTGAAAATATGCACAATCCCGCTTGTCCGGGCACAGTCATTTGAAATGAGAGTCATGTCATTGAGGCTAACCGGGTGATTAGGGGCTGAGCTGACGACTTGAGCACGGCGTGAAATAGATAAACCGGGAGGTTTATGCGGCTGGCTCCTGTCCTTTTACTCTGTGGTTGAATCCACTACAGTCCAGACGAGGGTGTAAGATAGACAGGTGGGGAAACGAGAGCCGAATGACCGACCGGAGTGTGTCACCCTCGGTTTTCTCTTGTTCTGTGGCGCCATCTATGTGAAGCACCGCGAACTCTCACTCCGGGTGGACGACCAGTGGCGACCGGCTAAACTGACGGAGATGGTTTCTCGTGGATTTTAAATGGAGGACTGTCGTGCTCTCGGTTTATTTTGCGCACTCTCTCATAGAGTTCCATGCAAATCCGATTCCAATTGTTTCTTTCTCGCCACAGCGCCATCTGTCGCAAGCAGACGACTACACAATCCTGTCACGGCGCTGCGGCAGGCTTCTATGGGTCGTTTCCCACCTGTCTATCTTACACCCTGGTCCAGACACAGGCAGAAGAATGAAAGAGTTTCTGGGTCGGGTGTTGCAGCTTTTTCGTGGATCCACAGAGCCCAGAGGAAACCTGCGTAGATTGTCTGGTAGAGGATCCCGCACCGCGCCCAGGGGCCGCTACCAACGGCCTAAAGTGGAAACGAAGTCCGAAGGGCAGAACAGCGCATTAAGAATAGGCGCTAGAGTCTATATAATGCAGAGACGCCCACGGAACGAGGGAGACGGACTGAGAGCACAGAAGCATGTTGCTGGCCCCATCTCGTCTTTGTAAATGACTATCAAGAGACCATTCCTGTGATACTAATATATGTAGTCTATTGGTTTGGAAACCCTGTCTTCATGTTGTACCTCCGGGATGGGCATGGAGCAAGGTAACCCTTCAACATAGAGCTCAACGTACCTTTGTTGCGCTTTTGTCGGAGCGACACGGGGATGAGTTTATTTTCCCGGTAAGCTTTCTTTTGTTTCAACCACGGTGTTTATTTCGTAGAAGTGCACCGTGTCGGCGTTGCGTGCATTCATGTCAGCGCAATTTCTCGTAAAATTGGAACCTCAAAGCATTGCTTAGTCACGCGTGTGACGCTTTGGGTGTGTGTTTATCATTCTCGAGTTGAGTTACCGCCTGGTGCCTCAGACGTTTTTCGTGTCTGCTTGGGACGTTTCTGCTTTTGTCTGCCTTTGCCTCCCAAATTATGGTCCGAAATGAAGGATGGCGAACAGCCCAAAGCAAACGTGAATCGCGAAGCAGGCTCGGCGAGAGCACAAGCCAAATTTCTACTGAAGGTGGCAGCCTCCTTTGATGCGGTCACACAGCGTCTAGTCGGGCAGCATTCACGTGAGCCGGAGCTGCGTCCCTCGATGACGGTGCCCGTGTACACTGGCCACAACGACGCCAAGTCAATCGCCGGCTTACTGGTTGAGCTCGACGTCTACAAAGCTGCATCAGGCGCCTTGGAATCCCTCGTGGTAAGCCGAATACTCCCACTCGCTCTACAGTCTAGCGCTGCGTGCTGCTTAAGGCTGCAACTCACATTCACAAGCCTAGCAGATTTGGAGTGATAACTACGAGCGGAGTTCCAGCCACCTGGTTACGAGTTACAATGCTTGAGAGAACTCAAGTCTCGAACGCAACATCGGAAAAAAAAGACCTGGTTCAATATGTTTGCGCATTACAGGGACTTACACGTTGGGCACAACTTAATGCTTTCGAGCCGGATAATAGAGCTTTTGTCCTGAGACAATGTCACCAAAAATACCACGTGTAGCTAAACGGCCGCACCTTTGAGACCGTTGAAAAGCTAGCCCGGCATTTCAGCAGCACAGATGAAATCTTCCTCGCCGGAAAGAGCTATATTCAATCGCCTTTGGCAGCAAACTGTCTCCAACCCGTGTGTGCGTGGCACAACCCTAGGCAATCCCAGCGCCAAGAAATCCACGGGACGGGCATAGAATACCCAATCAAAGGAGCCGGAGGGGCTTCAGTTGTGGTTTAATGAGAGACCACTGGAGGACGTCCGAAGAGCGCCCTGGTGCAGGCGCAAGGGCTCGCGCGCCTATGAACCGTAAAAATCCGGCTGGTCACGTGGCAACCCAATCGGGAAACTATTAAGGTCGTCGCCGATGAACCAAACTGCGGAGCCGCCGATGACCACTATCACAGCCGGGAGCACGCACGCAGCGTCACTTGTTCCATCGGTATGTCTCATTCAGCCTAATATCAAAATGATCTATCCACGCATGACAATCACATTGCTCGGTTTTCTTTTTGCCGAGCTTTTGGATACCGGGCTGCTATCTCGCTCTAAGGAGACGCTGCGTATGAGCTATGCAAGAAAAGAAAATGACATTTTGTTTGACAGATACACGTGTGCAGCTATCCTCGCAGCCATCAAAATCGGCGAGTTTAGCCTTAAAGCTAAACATTTCATTTAATGAGAAGAAATTGTATCAGCACTTCCTTTGTCTGCCGGAAATCGCCGTACATGTGATCTTGCGTAGAGATTTTATTACAGGCGAAAAAATGAAGCTCAACTTTCATGGTGGCGGTCATCGTCTGGAAAACCAGGCGGACCTGACTCAGTTCACCAGGCGAGAGAACAGCATCACTGGTCCAACCCTCCCAGCCCACTTCACGACGCCTGCCGCTTCCCTACCATCCGAAATCTCCGATACACTGCACAAGTGCCCGGGTGATAACCTCTCAAAGAGATAGCTGGAAGACGTACTGCGGCCATTCTCTCCGATGTTCACGGAGTGACCAGGAAAAAGATATCCTGCTGCATCTCATTGAAACCGGTAAAGCACCACCTTGGAGGTACAATCTACGCCCTATCAGAGTGAACAAAATAACACTTCTGGACGCTGCCCGTCAGGAGATGCTTGACACCGGTACAGCACGTGATGCAAGGAGCCCATTTAGCATTTCCTGTCGTTATAGCTCCAAAGAAAGATGAAACTGGCGGTCTCTGCGAAGATTACAGACGGCTTGACAAAGTGTAAGTACAGGACAGTTACCTTTTTCCCAGCATTTTTCTAGACTGTACACTGCACGCGCTCTGTAACGCAAGGGTGTTTATCGCGTTGGATTGGAGCCGGGCAATCCTTCAAATTGAATTACATTCTTTAGACGTGCAGAAAATCTCTTTCATTTACCACAGATGTCTGAACAAGTTCACCCGCCTGCCATTTCGTTTGTCCATCTGGCCAACTAGCATTCAGCGTTTGATAGACGTTGTGCTCGAAAACGCGAAGTACCAATTCGAGATACCATACATAGATGACGTTGCTTTCTCGCGTACATTCGGGGAAAATCTCGAACACCTGAATATCGTGCTTGAGCGGATGCAGAGCGCTGGCCTAACAATAAACAAGAGGAAAGTTTAATTGGCTGAGCACAAAATTAACTTATTCGTATTTGTAGTCAAGAGCGGCACGCTCCGTCCCAAACGAGGACGAATTGCGCGCACTGCTTGTGTGCCCTTCCCGATGACGTAAAAAGAATGCAGTGATATCGAGGAATGATTGCATTTTATAGGCATTTCATTCCTTAAAGCTCCGAGATTTCTCAGCCGCTTAATTACCTTCTTCGAAAAGGCGTCAAACGGTGTTCGAGTGAACATCAACAAAGCGCAATCACAGAGTATCAAAGACCATGACAGAGAACGTGTGGCTGCACCTTCTCGACCTAGGCCAACCAATAGTTCTGGAGACAGGTGCAGACGATTGTGGCGTTGGAGCTGTTCTACTGACGGAACATGACGGTATATTTAGGCTGATTGCTTTCGCAAGTCGAGACCCTCATTTCCGCACAGCTTAACTACAGTGTTTCAGAAAGAGAATGCATGCCACAGTGTATGCGTCAAAGCAATTCGACACATAAATAAATGGCACGACATTCCAAATATGTATATGCCGTTTGCTACTAACCAAATTGTTGATGCGATTCACCCCCCCCCTCCCCCCTACTTTTGCCCGAGGAGAACGTGCAGGAAGTTCCACGTCTGGTTGCAATCGTTAATACAACTCAGCGACTACCTGAATCACTGCGGTGTACATTGGTCTCAAGAAAAATATTTTCAAGACCCAGCACGACGATGGCCTGTGACAACAAGTGACTGCCTGGCTGGCAGCGACCAACCCGTTCAACAACCAGATTAATACACTAGGCAAACAAGCAGATTTAAGTTACGGCATGTGATGAATGAAATAATTATTGGAGTAGAGGGGCTCAATGATCGGAAGCTAAGTCAAATTAGACTAATATATAAAGTCAGACAAGCAAAAGCAGCATTATGTTTTGTCGAACAATAATGGTTACTTCAGTTCTATACAGATTAGGTATACAAATAGCAAAGGGCAGGATAGAGGAATCGGGAGAAGATATGCAAATACTGGGTGAGCACTAAAACGTATTCCGAAGAGATAGAACACTGGAAGATAATTGATTAACGTAGAAGTTTGGGCCAGTTGGTAAGTATATATGATAAAAACAAAACAACGCAAAGACAAGGACGAGGTAGAAGAAACAACAGGATACAGCGCTGACTTTCAACTGAAGATTTATTCGTGCAGGCGTCTGTTATGAATAGCAAACATTCCACCCCAAAAAATCAAGGGAAAACACAAAAGATATATAACATGTCACGTTTTCCATACAGCATTGTCACTGCCTTGCCCTCATCGTTCTAAGAACTGCCGCTCCGTATCCGAAAGTACGAGTGACGGGGCACCAACACAATCCGGACCCAGTCGCGCAATATCACGTGTTTCTATTATTTCCCGCGTCACTCTCTCCTAATTTTTAAAATCCACATGGCATCCCTCGAAGGCAGGAATGCACTCGCAATCTCTGCAGTGCACGCCTAAGTGCCCTGACACGACTTTAAAGACGTTGTATTGATGTTCTCTGAGTCGATCGTTTAAGCATCTTCCCGTTTGTCCTATATAACGACGGCCGCAAGATAAAGGACTGGAATAGACCACTCCTTGCACACAAGAAAGGAACTTATTTTATTGTTTTTTAGTGCCCACGATCTTGTTGTTAATATCTGAATTTACTTTTCTGCAAAGTCCTGCCAACTTATTAGGTGCCGAAAGCACAACCTCAACACCTACTCTACTTCCCACTTTCTTCAGGTTATTTAGGATACCATAAAGATACGGTACAACGGTGACGTTTTTGTTCACTTGTCTGGCCTTCAGGGTGGAGTTGCTACGCCTTTTCTTTACTAAGGTCTCAGCCACTGCAGTTAATAGGTACGCCGGATAGCAAGCAGTCTGGCGTCTAGAAGCTTGTTCATTAAAACTTATATCAACCTGGTGCGAGCTAGAACAAGGGATAGTTAACCTGTGTTATCAAAATGCTCTGGACAAGTCGTGCTCGCACCAGGTTGAAATAAGGTTTAATGAACAAGCTTCTAGACTCCTGATTGCTGGCTATCCGGCGTACCTATTAACTGCAGTGGCTGAGACCTTACTAAAGAAAAGGCGTAGTAACTCTACCCTGAAGGCTAGACGAGTGAACAAAAACGTCACCGTTGTACCGTATCTTCATGGTATATCACATAACCTGAAGAAAGTGGGAAGTAGGGTTGTTGTTCAGGTTGTGTTTTCGGCACCTAATAAGTTGGCAGGGCTTTGCAGAAAAGTAAATTCAGATGTTAGCCACAAGATCGTGTGCACTAAAAAACAGCAAAATCAGTTCGTTTCTTGTGTGCAAGGAGTGGTCTATTACATTCTTTTATATTGCGGCCGTCGTTATATAGGACAAACGGGCCCCGCAGGGGGCGCCTGTGAGCAGGGTGTTTGGTGAGTGGCGTCACCACGGACCCCGAGCCATGCGGGTTCGCCCGCCCACGTCTGGCTGTGCGTGGCTTTCCCGTGTCTGGGGAAAAGGGCATCCTGGTGGTTGAGCCGAGCCCGGGGTAGGTTTGGACCCTTCGGGGCCCCCCGGGCGAGGCAATACACCACTTCGGCCCCCGCTTCTCATAGACGGGAGTCCTGGTAAGGCCCGGCCAGGATGATTCAGTCTAGTCGCCTTTTCTTCTACTATCCCCTCCGATCTTTCACTTTTACCTTTCCTGTTTCCTTTACTTCTCTCTAACTTATCTTACTCCTTTTTCACCCTCTTTGGCGGCAAGGGCTAACCTTGGGTGGCAATGGACCTCTGTCTTGACCCACACTTGGGTATAGTTTCCCGGCAGCACTGTTAGTGTAACGTCTCCAGCCAAGCCCTTCTTGTTATGGTGCGTTACCTAACCCCTTGTTGGGCTCGGTGGTGGGCGGTGCACCGCGGATTCCGAACACTCTTTGCCCTCCTATGGCGCCCCACCCCTCCAAACCCCGTTCGGGGCACGCCTTTAAAAGGCGCTGCCTTGAACAAAAAACCATTGAAAAAGAATCCAAGGAAGAAACCTTTACAAAGTTTTTTGTCATTCATTCGCTGGATGAAGAGAAATCAGTTGCAAAGCTATCACCCTTTGTTGTAGCTAAAGTTCTCGAGCACCTTGTAGGGTTCTCCTATAAGGCTAAGAAGCTCCACTGTGGAGACCTCCTTGTGGAGGTAGAAACAAAAAAACAAAGTGAAGCACTCTCCAAGATGACCAACATTGTTGACTTGAAAGTGTCAGTGAGCCCTCACCGTACACTTAACACCATTCGTGGTGTCCTCTCTGAGGATGACTTCCTTCATACCAGTGAGGAAGAACTTCTTGAGGGCCTCGAAGGCTCTGGTGTCGTCGCCGTCAAACGCATAATGTTTAAAAAGAATGGTGAAGAAATTCCCTCCAAGCATGTTATTTTGACTTTCGAGAGGCACACTCTACCAGAGACAATAAAAGCAGGGTACCTTAATTGCCGCATCCGACCTTATGTCCCCAACCCACAGCGGTGCTTCCGTTGTCAGCGTTTTGGCCACGGATCACGCAGCTGTCGCGGAAGGGAGACATGTGCAAAGTGTGGAAGTCAAGGCCACGTCTCCGACATTTGCGAGGCCGTGGCCCATTGCGCTAACTGCGGTGGACCACACCCCGCTTACTACCGCAGCTGTCCTTTCTTTCAGCAAGAAAAAGATATTCTTGCCCTCAAAGTCAAAGAAAATATCACATACATAGAAGCAAAAAAGCGTTTTTCCTTTTTGTCAAAGGGTAGTTATGCTGAGGCGGTGCGCAGGGGCCCTGCACCGCGCTCGGAGTCAAGAGCCACCCAGGTCTCTCCCGAGATCTTGGCGGCCGACCTTAGGGCCCCGGCTCCCCGACCAGGGCAGCAGCAGCTTCCTCCAGCTCCTGGTGGTAGCACGCAGGCTGCCCCTCCATCCAAGGACAGGCCGGCAGCAGCCGCGCCTGCCCCCTCTCCTAGGTCCCCTTCTAGGGAGAGGGAGCGAGTTTCTCGCTCCTGCTCGCTGGAGAGGGCCCCCTACCGAAGGAGCAGCATGGTACCCATGCAGCTCCTGTGAAAGGAGGTGTCAAGACGAGCTTGGGTGACCCCTCGCCCAGTTCGTCCGCCACTCCTTCATCCGGTCGTGGCCGGGGTTTTCCCCGCGCGTGCCAGGCCGGACCAGCTCCGTCATACTCCATCCAACAGACACTTCCCAGGACATGGAGATATCAACTGATGCTGACAGTCAGTCTACTCCTGGGTCCGACCAGGATGGTGTGGAATGGGAGACAGCTTCTCGTAAATTTAAAAAGAAGCAACCTGTAGTAGCGCCCAAGTGATGGCCCCGATAGCTGCCGTAGTGTGGTCACATCTTCCACCTAGCTCGAGTTGGCTCTCCATAAATTTATTTATTTTTCTAGGTTTTATCTTCCTATATTTACATATTTACACACTTTTTAATAGATGACGAAGTTACATTTTATGCAGTGGAACTGTCGGGGTCTTTTAAGAAATATTGATGATGTCAATCATTTCATGGATGAGCTTCGGCCCATCGCTCTTGCCTTGCAAGAAACCCATCTCCACTCTAGTTCTTTTAACCTTTTAAGACGTCATCAGGTTTTCAGGAAAGATCGTCCCTCTTCCACTCCTTCTGGTGGGGTTGCAGTGGTTGTGCAGAGTGGAGTCGCTTGTTCTCAAGTTCCACTCCGCACACCTCTGGAGGCTGTTGCAGTGCGTCTCCTCGTGGACCGCCTTGTAACGCTTGTTTCTTTATACTTACCACCAAATGTTCCTTTGGATCTTCAAGAGCTGCAGGGACTTGTAGGACAGCTTCCTCAACCGTTTTTAATTTTGGGTGATTTTAACGCTCATCATCCCATGTGGGGTAGTACACGTCAAGACCCCCGGGGTGGTGTTATTGAACGTCTTTTATTGTCTTCTGGGCTGTGTCTTCTTAACGGGAAAGAGCCAACCTTTTTTAGTGCGGCACACAACTCATTTACATCGATTGATCTTTCTATCGCTTCACCCTCATTACTTCCTTGCTTTTCATGGAAGGTTCTCCGTAATCCTTTTGGAAGTGATCATTATCCCATTGTTTTAGAAAGTACCGTTCCATTACCTAACCTTTTAAAGCGTGTCCCTAGGTGGAAGTTAGACAAGGCTGACTGGACGCTTTTCAATCTTCACTCCACTTTAGATCCTGCGCTCCTTTCTTCTATGTCCCCTGAGAACGCTACACTTCATGTTACTGAGCAGATACTAAAGGCTGCTCAGCAGTCCATTCCACAAACATCTGGTAATATACCCAAAAAATGTAAACCTTGGTGGAATAAGGAGTGTGCCACAACCCGGGCGGACCAAAATAGGGCGTGGGGCAGATTTCGCAGATACCCCACTTCAAGCAACCTTGTTGAGTTCAAGCGACGAAAAGCCAAGGCTCGTCGGACTAGAAAGCAAGCAAAGCGCAAGTCGTGGATAAAGTATCTCTCTTCTCTAACTAGCTTTGTCCCAGCCAAAGAGGCCTGGGACAGATATCGGAAAGTAAATGGAGATTATAGGTGCTTTGCTATTCCAACATTTAACGCTCCTTCTTCATCACTAAGAGATATTGGTAATATACTCGGGGAACACTTTTATAACTCATCTAGTTCGGCCAACTACAGTGCTAACTTTGTACAGTTGAAAGCTCGTGCCGAGCGACAAAAGCTTGCTATGTCGGGAGGAAATTCGGCATCTTATAACCAACCTTTTACACGATGCGAGCTTGAGATGGCCCTTAATGTAACTAAGCTCTCTGCCCCTGGGCCCGATAGAATTCACTATGAAATGCTTCGCCACCTTTCTTCGGAATCCCTTGAAAACCTTCTCCTCTTTTTCAATCTTTTGTGGAAAAAATCATGTTTCCCTCAGGCTTGGAAACATGCACATATCATCCCACTTCTAAAACCTAATAAAGATCCCTCACAACCATCAAGTTATCGCCCAATTGCACTGACGAGCTGCCTCGGGAAAACATTTGAAAGGCTTATAAACAGGCGACTGGTATACATGTTAGAAAGCCAGAGGGTCTTTGATAATAATCAGTGTGGGTTCCGCCAAGGTCGATCTACCCTTGACCACTTAGTTCGCCTGGAAACTGTGATACGCGAAGCATTTGTAAACAGGCAGCACTGTGTTGCGGTTTTTTTCGACTTAGAAAGGGCATATGACACAGCGTGGAGGTATGGGATTCTCCGAAACCTGTATGCTTGTAATATTCGTGGCCGTATGCTTCGATGCATAAAGGAATATCTGACGGACAGGACTTTTCAAGTTCGTCTTGGTTCAGTCCTATCTGATTCCTTTGTCCAAGAAAATGGAGTCCCTCAAGGGGGTGTTTTAAGTGTAACTTTATTTTTGCTAGCAATGAATTCACTCACACGACTGCTGCCACCTTCAATTACATATTCTCTTTATGCTGATGATATACAGATATCATCATCCTCTTGTAACCTTTCCAGTTGTGAGCGTCAGTTGCAATTAGCCATAAACAAACTGTCAAAGTGGGCCGATGAAAATGGGTTCAGGTTCTCTGCTTCAAAAACGGTCTGTGTGCCTTTTTCTTTGCGCCGCGGGTTGTCTTTGGATCCATTCCTGGAATTAAATGGAACCCCTATCCCTGTTAGAAAGGAGCATCGATTTCTTGGTGTAATATTTGATAAAAAGCTTAACTTTATTTCCCACCTTAAAGCTCTGAAGCAGAAATGCCTTCAGTCGGCAAACCTATTGAAAGTTTTATCTCACAAGTCTTGGGGGTCTGATAGAAAATGTATCCTGCAGCTATACAATGCTCTTGTACGATCCCGTCTTGACTACGGTGCAGTAGTGTATGGATCGGCTCGGCCCTCTGCCCTTAAGATGTTGGACCCAGTTCACCATCTCGGCTTGCGACTGGCAACAGGAGCTTTCCGGACGTCCCCCGTCCTCAGTTTGTATGCAGAATCTAATGAGCTGTCCCTGAGCAAACGACGTACATATCTTAGTCTAACATATGCTTACAAGATTCTGGCCGACCCTCAGCATCCGGCGTACTCTTCACTTACAATGTCAAGGTTCTTTCGCCTTTTTGAAAATAAACCAAGTATTGTGACACCGTTAAGCTTCCGTATTAAACATCTTTGCACTTCGCTGCAGCTTTCTCTGGACCAGGTCGACCTCGTTCGGAAAGCCAACGGTATTCCACCTTGGAAAACACAGCGAGTTGAATCCGACTGGTCTCTCGCGAAGTTCAACAAGCACGGCATTCCCCATGCTGTAATTAAGCAAGAGTTTGGTGAACTGCAAACTAAGTATGATGATTATCTTCATGTTTATACAGATGGTGCCAAGACCTCCTCTTTTGTCGGTTGCGCTGTGTATTCTGACAGCTTTTCCAAGGTTCAGCGACTTAATTGTATTGCCAGCATTTTTACTGCGGAGCTCTATGCGGTATCAATGGCGATTGAATGCATTATCAATCGGAAAATTCTGAGGGCGGTCCTGTTTGTTGACTCTCAAAGTGTGATTCTTGCAGTTTGCTCTCTTAAAGATACTAAAAATATGCTTGTTCAACAAATTCGATATAAACTTAACTCTGCTTTGCATGGAGGTACAAACATAAAGTTTTGTTGGGTGCCCAGTCACATTGGCATACAAGGCAATGAAGAAGCCGACAAGCTTGCAGGGTCTGCAGGTAGCCTCCCAGAATCGCTGTCTTGTTTACCCTATCAAGATATTAAGCCCTTGGTGAAGTCCTCGATTCTTCATTCTTGGCAATTGGAATGGGACATGGAGTGCGATAACAAACTCCATGTTACCAAACCTGCTTTGGGAGTTTGGGAAAGCTCTTCATCCAAGAGCCGACTTCATGAAACGTTGTTGTGCCGTCTAAGAATCGGACACTCTTTTATAACCCATAGGTATCTGCTTTCGGGAGGAGATCCTCCAGTCTGCGATCAGTGTGGTGATAGGCTCACTGTATTGCATATCTTATGGTTGTGTCCCGGCCTAGAGCCCAAGCGCCGCATTCATTTCCCTGAATTTTTTCAGCATCATATCCCATTTCATCCTGCTCTCCTTCTAGGAGAGAATCCTCTGGTCTCTTTTGAACGAGTAATAGAATTTCTTAGTAGTGTTGGCCTTTTACACCGACTCTAGCTTCTTGGTTATCCGTTTGTAAAAACCGTTTTATAGTAGAATGATGCCTTCAATTAGTTTGGCGCAGATGGCCTCGTAGCTATTGCGCCATAAACCCCAAAATCTCTCTCTATAGGACAAACGGGAAGATGCCTAAACGATCAAGTCAGAGAACATCGATACAACGTTTTTAAAGTCGTATCAGGGCACTTAGGCGTGCACCGCAGAGATTGCGGGTGCATTCCTGCCTTCGAGGGATGTCAAGTGGTTTTTTAAAAATAAGGACAGAGTGACGCGGGAAATAATAGAAGCACGTGATATTGCGCGACTGGGTCCTGATTGTGTTAGTGCCCCGTCACTCGTACTTTCGGATAAGGAGCGGCAGTTCTTAGAATGATGAGGGCAAGGCAGTGACAGTATTGTATTGAAAACGTGACATGCTATATTTCTTTTGTTTTTTCCTTGATTTTTTGGGTGGCATGCTTGCCACTTATAACAAAAGCTTACACGAATAAATCTTCAGTTGAAAGTCAGCGCTGTGTCCTGTTATTTCTTCTACTTCGTCCTTGTTTTTGCGCTGATTTTTTATCATGGCTGGAAGATAACTTATTCGTCACCATAAAATGTAGAGAAATACCGATCATGAACGAAACTACTTTATGGTTAGCATATTTGGACATCAGGGGAGAGTACGATACTGTGATCCGGGAGAAACTTTGGGATCAAGTGAAGAAGTATAACTGAAATGCAAATTCTGCTAGGTTTATTCATCAGGTCTACAGAGACAATAAGGTAGTTATAGCCGGGGATGCAGAAAGCACGCAACCCGCAGCAATAAAAAGAGGGCTCAGCCAGGGCTGTCCACTATCATCTCTACTCTTCATATTATCCCAATGAAATTAAAAGAAATTAAACAGAGCAACTTAGGTTTTAATGTGAGTTATATAGAATAAGGGGCAACTGTAGTACAAGTAATACCAGGACTGATGTATGTGGGCGACGTAGTACTTATGGCAGATAACCAGGAAACGTTACAGGAACTAGCTGGAACGTGTGGAGAGGAAGGGGACACCTTGGATATCAGTTTAAGTAGTGATAAGACTGGAGTAATGGTGTTTAAAGACGAAAAGAAGGAAACCCTGAAGATAAAACTCATTGTATTAGAAAATGTAGGAACAGAAAATATATGGGAGCCTGGTTCAAAGAGGGAACGAATTATCTAGTGGAACATGAGGAGATATATAATCAGAAAAGGAAAACGAAATTAATCTAATATGATCCTCAAAGCACAATGGAACTCTAATAAATATGAAGTGGTTAGAGATATATGAAACTAGTGATTGTAGCAGAACTGTCCATTAGCAATAGGATACTGAGCATGAAATCAGAGGCTCAATCAGAATTAGAAATTAGACAAAGAAGTGCTGGCATATTGCCACTTGGTGCACATGCAAAGACCCTAAAGTGTGTACATGGGACATGAGCTGTTCGTCCTTTGAAAGCAGGAAGGCAGTTGATAAGTTGAAATTTGAACAAAGGTTGACCGAAATTAATAATTTGCGGTGGGCACAGAAGGTATTTATACATAACAAGTTTAAACAGAAAATCTACAAAGCGAACCCCAACGCTTACTTTTAAAAAACCTACCAACAAATGATGGATTTGATCGAACTACTGCAGTGGAAAAGGGAGCGAAAGAGGCAGAAAGAAAAATGTGAGAGGTAAAAATGCAGAAACAATCTGCTATAACAGTGTGCAAGTAACAAATACACTACATAAGAAAAAAACATGTGTTGGATAATTCACTGGGGAGTTCTTTACCGTTTTAGGAAAGAAGGGGATTTTTTAGGACGAGGACGTATTGCATGGGACAGACACATTATGTGATGCCCACCCTAATGAGAGCGAGACACTAGCGAGACATCGCTAGTGTCCCGCTCAGGGAGGGCAGACAGAGCGAGACATTGCCCTATCTGCCCTCCCTGGAGGGGTCAGAGATTTGGCCGGGGCTCTGGGCTTCGCTGGTGACGATGAAAGGACGAAAGAGAAAAGGACTACAGTCTCAAAAAAGGCGATTACAAGAGTGGCACAAATTATCTAGGGTAAATTAAGTGATGCACAACTATTACAGCGGGAGACAGGAGGGACAGATGAAAATTGGGACTCCCCCTCGCGTGGTTCAAAACCAAAGTCTCAACCTAGTTCCCCAGTGGGTCCGGTGCTGGGGTAACGCCGACAAGGTTTGACCCGAGAAAACTGGCGACTCCCTCGCCGGGCTAAAGAGGCGGAGGTGATGATTTTAGCTTTTCGGCCCGATCTCCAAAAGAACTTTCTAGTGATATCTCACACAGTCTGGTGAAAGTTAGATGGGAAGAATTCGCTTAGGAAAACCGGAAAAATTATGTGTTTTTCTTTTTTAAATTTCGGCTAGGTGGTGCAAGCTACCGTCTGTTTAAAAGGTTATAGCCCTTAACACCCATCCATCTATAAATGTGGACAGAAAACAAACAAAAGACCCCGGTGACCGCCAAGAGGTCACTATTTTGTAGGAACAAACGCATACTCTGACGGAACCAACGGTTTCCCTGAAGGCAAGCAACCAACACGAAGGAACAAAGGTAAGCAGTTCCTCCACACCCTTTCCACCCGGCGGGCGGCCGACCTGAGGACAGAAGTCCAAATGACAATAAAGAAATACTTTAAAAACAAGGCAAACAAAAAATAAGTGTTAAGAAACGGTTTGATAGGGTTGGGAAAAGCAACTAACATATTGTCAAAACATGCATTATTCGTAGAAATTATCAGCAACTCATTTGCAAGGCGTTTATTCACGTCTCTTTCCTTCCGCAGAATCTCAGTGTCTTGCCACTCAATACAACAATGAAGGCACTCAGGCATGTGCATGGCCGACTCGGACGCCTCCTTGCTATTTTAACACCTATCTACTATTCACACAGTCGGTCTGGCCAACTGTGTGAAGTGCGTTCCGTGAATTCCTAGAAGATTGGTTCTTGCAGTCTGGCCAACATAGCAAGAACCACACTTCATAGGAATTTTGTAAACTACACCAAGATTACAACTCACAGAACGTTCCTTATGATTATTACTACATCCCCCGATGCCGAATCAGAGCGCGGCTTTTGTAGAGGAGAAGGGGAAAGTACGCCCTGCTCCCCCTCCTTGCCTCCCCTGCTCCTTTCCTGCTCCCTTTCCATTTAGCCGGGAAATTTTCACTACATTTCCCCGGTAAGTAGGCGGACAAAATTACCCGCTAAATTTTGCGTGATAGTTTTTGCGCTAAATTTCGCGGAAACTTTTTCCCGCTAAATATAGCGAGGAAATGTTTCTGCTAAATTTAGTGGCGAATGTTTCCGCTAAGATCAGAGCGGAATTTTTTCCGCTGAATTTAGCTGGGAAATGGTTCCGCTAAACATGGCGGGAAAAGTTTTCCCCGCTATATTCAGCGGAAAAATATTTCGGCTTAACTTACCGGGAAAATATTCTTCGCTAAATTTAGCAAGAAAGACTTTCCCCTGAATTTAGCGGGAAATTTTAGAGCGCAGCTCTTAGGCGCCCGTTTCCGGCTTGAGCGGCGTCGCCGTCGCCGTCGGCGTAACCGTCCGAGGTCACGTGACCTCCCCCGAGGTCACGTGACCCCCATGTCACGTGCTTCCCCAGGTCACGTGGTCCCCCATGCCACGTGACCCCCACGTCACGTGATGATGATGACGATGCCGATGCCGATGACGTCATCAGTGACGTCACTGATGACGTCATCGGTACCCGCATCGTCATCGTCATCATCACTGATGTCGTCATCGGCATCCGCATCAGCATCGTCATCATCATTGATGACGTCATCAGTGACGTCACGTGACCCCCCTGAGGCCACGTGACCCCCTCCCCCTTCCAAGGTCACTTGGCCCCCCCCCGTACCCTTCCCTCTTCCTCCTCAAGAGCTGCACTCTAATTCGGCGTTACAGGGAGTTGTAAACGGCTTTCACTTTTTTTCGCTAAAAATGGCGGGGAATTTGTTCTGCCAAACTTAGCGGGGAAATTTTCCGCTAAACTAAGCATAAACTTCAGAAGCTCTAACAAAGACGAGGACAAAAGTAGGAAGGCGAACACGGTATTTTTTTCGCTAGATTAGCGGAAAACTTTTTTCTGTGAAAATTATCCGGCAAATGTTTCCACTAACTTTAGCAGGGAAATTTTGCCACTAAATATAGCGGTGAATTTTTTCCACCGAATTTCGCTCGGGAACTTTTTTCGCAAAATTTAGCGGAGATATTGTTCCGCTAAATTTAGCAGGAAAAATTTTCAACTGAATTTTCCGGAAAACTGTTTCCGCTAAATTTAGCGGGGACATTTTTCCGCCAATTCTAGTGGGAAAATTTCTTCGCTAAATTTAGCGGAAAGTATTTCCTCCTCCTCTTTTTCCTCCCTCGTGACTGTCGTGAGGTAAATATTGGAGACGTCTCATAATCAACGCGCGGTTATGCCGAAGGGACTCCGCTCTAAAACTACCTTACAACCGAGCATCCCTGCCAAGGCCATCATCAGGTTATCAGTCACGTCATGGATATAAGGACGACGCACAATCCCTATCTTATCTATTCTATCCGCTCTTCTGACATCATTTCGGGTTACATTACGAAGGATTATAGAAGTTACAAAATCACTGCCATTGAAGCGAAGGACAATCTACGTAGTTGTTTTCCCAACCTAGGTAGCAGGCAGTGTGCACAGGAAAGCTTCAGCCAATTAAACAGCAGAGATTTGACCACACAATGCATTACAATTTTTAAATCACAACTGAACCTATACAAAATTGGTTTCCAAACATCACTGAAAAGGATAACTCAGGAGAGTCTTTCACAAACCGGGCCTTGACATGATCACCAACAACCGAGTATAAAGTGCAAACAAAAAAACACGTCCACATACCTACTAGTTGGCACAACGCTAGCAGAAAACTCAGTACGTCACTCTGTAACATTTATCAAAGCACCGGATACACCTAAAAGGCACGGTACAAGAAGTCAGCAACAAGACGCCCACACGCTTAGCAGTGACTTATGATGACTCTACACCATGGGGAGCAACCTTATGTTTTTATGACATTTCTTAATCCAATAAACGCATATCATTAAAGAATATCAAATAAGAGCATAAAAGAACGTTATAAGAGCATATTAGTACAATATAAGATTATACAGGGTGTATTTTAAGCCTTTCAGGTTTGTTTAAAAAAAGCCATGAAAGCTACACATACGTGGTTTGTTCAGGTGCATTATACGGCCGGTGGGGCATAGTATAAGGGGATAATCGAAACGTCGAATCGTCTAATTAAGAATAATTAGGTCATTACCTTTGTAATGAGTAAAATATACATATATTCGAATTAGAATCTTGCTAAGCATCATTTAAAACACTAAATAAACTCCTTTTATAATGGTGTACTGCAGGGATGGCATTTTACGGCGTTCAGAAAAAAACGATCGGATTGGATGCGTCTCTTGGTGTGGTTTTCTTATCGGAGCGCATCTCTGCCCCCGCGGTCCTGCTCCCTAGTGGCTGAGATGCTCAACAGACGTCCGCCCTACTTCCCTCCATCCTACGAGGGAGGCTGGGCGGTGGTTTTGCGCCGCCATCACGGGATACAACCCGCTGGCGGGCCATGATATTCAAATATCTACAGGGAGTCACAAAAGAAAATTTACACGGTCTTTTTCAACGCAAAAATAAACTAGGCATCGCCGAACGCTCATTCTCCGCCCAAAGGTAGAGCTAGAGGTCACAACCAGATGCCAAAGTTTCAGCCCGATCCGATAACCTAATCAAAAGTTAGAAGTGATTTTCTGAAAATTTCAATGGGAAAAATGGAGCCCATTTTGGCCCGTTTTCGGTTTCTGGTGCCATAGAGCCCCATGTACTTGAAAACTCCGTCGGCCGTCATTGTCCCATTGACATTTTCAGAAAATCACTTATAACTTTTGATTAAGTTATCGGATCGGGCTGAAACTTTGGCATCTGTATGTGACCTCTAGCTCTACCTTTGGGCGGAGAATGAGAGTTCGGCGATGCCTAGTTTATTTTTGCGGTAAAAAGACCGTGTAAATTTTCTTTTGTGACACCTGTATATCACCAAGCAAGGACAGGCGCTTTGTGTATCTGCCTTGACTTCGATTTCCCTTGATCCTTGGTTGAGATTTAACTGTAGCGGCACAATTTAGATTAAAATTAGGTGAAAATGATTATGGGTTGGGAATGAAAACTGAGGTGACGCCAATTGCCACACGAGAGGATTGTATTCGCGGGGATGCGATTTCTCGGAACTTTGGTTGGCAAATTACTTAGCTCGCGGACAGGGTCAACGAGGCTTTGGAAAAGCGTCCCGGTAGCAGCTTTTTGAACCAGAAGCTCCAGCACCTGTTACAGTCATTCTTTCCAGTGTTCATTTAATACCTCGGGAAATCGACCTGCAACAACACTGAATCAAAACAAAAGATGCGCATCCCCCGGCCGTGCAGTGCGAGACCCAAGGGGCCAAAAACGGAACTCCCGATATGCGGCGCTCATGGAAATGATCGACACTGTCGCAGTAAGCGAGTCAAAAGGCCCTTGGACTTCGCCGGTGGTAATCGCTCTAAAGAAGAGCGGCACAGCCAGATTTTTTTGTTGAATTCAGGCTTCTAAATGCTGTGTCAGTCAGGGCAAGTTGCCCATTTCCAAGTACTTCCTCAGTGAGGTATGCCCTTGGAAATGCGAATGTTTTTACGAACCTCGAATGTAACGTTGATTTCTTTAAATTGAAATTTATCCGACAGACATGCAAAACACTGCATGCATTTGCCACAAAAGACTGCTTGAATTCACTTGCCTTCCGTTTGGTTTAACTTACCCGATCGGGAGCTTTTAACACTTAATGCATGCTTTCAGCACTTCAGGCATGCAGAAGAATTTAGTGATAGCATACTTGGACGATGTAATCGTGCTTTTGATAAGAATCATGGAGCATGAAGTGAAAAACCTACCGAGATATATATGGATGATCGCTTTCTATAGATATGCGGCAACGTGCCAATATAACGAAGCCTTTTAACCATCTGCTTAACAAAAAACACTCACACACACAAAACAAAACTAAAGAAGTAGTGCTGAGGACAACAGCAAGAAACCGCATATCTTTTACTTCCTGGGAATTTAACTGAAAACGCTTGTCCGAATATGCCCGACCTGAGCTGTAGGCTCATTATGGCCAGAGGTGAAAACAGTCACCTGATGCCTACGGTGTTACGTGATCTCATTATCTTTGACTGCGAGAAAGCGACGGATGGTGCACAGAGGTCGCATGTGCAACCATCTCTCTTTCTTTCTTTCTTTTTTTTTCGTTTTTTTGTTCACCCTTCAATATTTGATCGCGTGTCTTACAGGACACTTGACACATAGAAACTGCGCCTCACACACACACACACACACACACACACACACACACACACACACACACACACACACACACACACACACACACACACACACACACACACACACACACACACACACACACACACACACACACACACACACACACACACACACACACACACACACACACACACACACACACACACACACACACACACACACACACACACACACACACACACACACACACACACACACACACACACGCACGCACACACACACACACACACACACACACACACACATACATACACACACACGCACACACGCACGCACGCACGCACGCACGCACACACACACACACACACACACACACGCACACACGCACACGCGCGCGCGCACACACACACACACACACACACACACACACACACACACACACACACACACACACACACACACACACACACACACGCACACACACACACACACACACACACACACACACACACACACACCTACATACATACACACACGCACACACGCACGCACGCACGCACACACACACACACACACACACACACACACACACACACACACACACGCGCGCGGTCGCGTGCACACACACACATATGTATACTTCCATTCACGTTGAATTGTTATGCCATTTTAAAAATAGTCAACCCTGAAACGAGACACTGGAACCATCTCCATCGGAACCTGAACATGGTGTTCGCAAGGTATATTAATATTTTGCATAACCTTTATAGACCTGATCACAAATTTATATCGCATTTATCCACACTTCTGACACGGGTTTTTGAAATACTGATGGTTCCTCACAGTATCTAAGGTGTTCGACACTTCGGGACACGCGCATTCATATGTCCTAAAGAACCATGTTAGAATACCACGTTAAGTACAAGTAAATGAGAGCATCTGCATGCTGTAAGCATGAATTTTGTTAAAAAATAACTTACATTAGCGAAATCAGACGTCATGGCATGGCAGAGACGGTATATTGCGCAGATCCGGTCAGCCTCCTGTTTATTTTTTTATTGAGGAAGAAGGAAGGGGGATAAGGACGTGGTCGAGTGTTTTTTTTCATATTGTTTTTATGGGCATCGACTGAATAGCGATTTTATAGCCTCAGCTGACACTATTGTCGAAGTTACGGATAACTTTGAGCTAGATTTCGTTTCATCTTATGTCCAGACGTAGCCGTCGCTACGGTCTAATGGGACCAAATATGCCGCTTCAAAACCGTAAGTCCCTGGGCTTCTTTTACTTGTGATTGTTTCGGTGATGTTGAAACACGTACAGAAACATGATGAACAACATGATGGTGGCTTTAGATTTTTCGCGATCGGTCCCATCAGGTCATAGAGGCGGCTGTGTCTTGACTTAATAGGAAATAAAGTAAAAAACATCCAGAATCCTGATTAATGCCAACCACGTGCGAGTACTGTTCGCTCCTCCTGCGGCGCCAGCTCAGCATCCTGAGGTTTTCATGGATACGATAAAAATAGTGATCCAGTCACTCTGAAGGCGCCCGTGTTTGTACACTTAAAGTCCGATGCTTACGAACCCTCCATTCATTTGCATGCCTCTTCTATACACCGTTTCACCCTCCGGTCTTGTGTCGTCACGGCACTCATTGCCTTCGTACGTTTGCTATCACCGCCTAAACTAATCACGCACAGGAAGGGCACTGTGATCTTGCGCGATTTTCCGTCCGTGATTAGTTTGGTTGTTGAGACCAAACCGAACAAGACAATGAGCGCAGTGGCAATGCACTTCTGACCCGGCTTAATTGGCACCAAAGAGTAGCAGCTCCGGTTGCGGTCGAACATAGAAATATACGGAGTCCATCGCGTCCAGAGCCCGTGTAATGCAAACCGTTTACATTCACTGTTCACCCCTCCCGCGCCTCTAAGTTAGCATGTTGAAGTGTTAATCGATAAGATTAACACTTCAACGAACGCCACTTGCGCATTCGTGCCTCTTGTAGAAATGAGCATCATGGATCGACCACAACGGTTTGCATTGTAACTTCTATGAAAGCGATGCTCAGTAGTTTTCATCAGAATAACCGGTCTTTCTGGCGCTCATGTCGTGTGATCATGGAGTCGAACCGGCCCGTATTCAGGCTCAGTGGGGGTCCGGTTCAGCTATGCGTGAGAAATATCGGTTCGGTTACCGGACCCACTAAGCTTAAACCTTTTTCGAGACAGCACGCTTTAACCCGAGAATGCACGCCGAATCTGCGAGAAATCGAATCTGCGAATCTGCGAGAAATTACAATCCCTAGCATGTTCTTAGGGCGTCCATGAAGGTACATTCCGGCTTATGTACCCGCGGCATATCCTTTCGAATTTATGCTTAGAATATAAATTTTCAATTCGTGCACGCATTGTGCAAATACCTAATCGAAACTTGCTTAATCGACTCGTACAAACTATTTCCTTTTTATATTGGTTTATATGTGGTTTGTAACTGACACAATGCGTCATCTTACCTTCCAAGAAATGGCACAGGTGCTCCTTCGGTTTACAGAAACCAGGAGAATGAGTCAATTGCGCTCAAGGACGCAACTAAGCTAGTGTATTATATCCGCTTTCGATGAGATCATGAATGATGTGCGAGAGCCAACCTTCAGAGATTATGAGCCAAAGCTGCAGAAGTACCTCAGAGTTTAAGGTAGACATGTTGACAGACGAGCATAGATAACCGTTTTGTATATATGACCAGAGCATTTGGCAACCGCGAGAATCGAGAGCTTTTATTGGCACTCTATTTTTAAGAAAATTAATTCTGTTTATCTAGACAGAAGTTTCTCAACATCCCGTGCCCCAAAATGTGCACCTCAAGTAGTTTCTAAAGGGATGCATTGTGGCAGTTTGCTCACCAACCATGCCAGAAATTTCTAAGCGGCAGCGTTGAAAGGCTTAGCCGACCAGCGAACGAAAGCACACCACTGGCAGAGGAAATCCGTCAGCAGCTTGACCGCCATCTCTATGCACCCACGTTTTCTTTTATCTTTGTTCTTTCAAGATTTGCTACCACTGTGCTCATTTATTTTTAGACGAAAGGTACTTAACAGAAAGGTTTTGTTCATTTTAAGAAACCGCAATGGTAGAGGGCAGCCTCAATTTTTTTTCTTGAAAGGCAAGGTGGTACAAGGAGATAGCGCCATCTAGCAAAAGGTGTGGCAAACGCGCCGCACCACTCGACTCAATCGTTTGCGTCGCCGTCCACCGTGGACCCTGAGAAGTTTTTCAGACCCATTCTCTTTGTTGTTGTTTTTGTTTTGCAAGAATCGAGCTACACTTTGTAATTTTACGAGGTAACACCAAACTCTGAAATGCACCTTTTAAGAAACGTTTACATTGCACGTGTAGGGACCGATTTCTACGGCCCGTTTTAGATCGGGGCTTGGCATTTCAGCTACCCTATATGAAGTGTGGCTGAAATGTCGAGGCTCGATCTGAAATGAGCAGTAAAGATAGGCCCCTGCAAGTTGCAGTCTACAATTTCTGTGAAAGGTGTATTCCACAGGTAGGTTTTACCTTGTAAATCAACAAGGCGTAGCTCACTTCAAACACACGATAAGGCTAAAACACCTGCCAGGGTCAACAGCGGAAGGAGACGAAGGCAGCCAAGTCATAAGTTAAAGCAGATCTGCGAGATACACCTTCAAGGAAAGTTTATATGACTTCATGTATGCGCCGAGTTTTACGACCCATTTTTGTTTAAACCTCGGCATTTTATGTTAAAAACAGATTCGATAATTATCAACAAAAACAAAGGGTACAAGAAACTGCCGCAGGTCAATTTACCCGAGTCTATTTTCTAAAGAACAAAAAGAAGCATAAACATGGTAACAGTCCAATATTTCAATGGTTATATTTTTTCTTTATAGAGGCGAATGGTTGTAGGATGTTTCATTAAGGTTTTTTTTTTCTTATCCTTGCTCGCTCTTCTGAAGCGGTTTCCCATCCCAGTTGAGCATTTCTGTTGAAATACACCTAGCAGATTAAAAAAAGACATGACTAACATTTAAAGGATTTACTGGCATCTCCACAGAATGGTGTGCAGTTATCTGCAATGATTGTGTTTACCGATGATATACCCAGAATATCCGGAGTATATTAGCATATTTCAATCGGACAGTTAGCCAATTTTAAGGTTTATCAACGGGGATGTCCCATTGGTGTACATGTGTTGTCTGGGTTAAGACCGTTTTATAACCCTACCTGAGACCATGGCAGCCCGCGTATTTTTTGCGCTAAACACTAAAACGTATATAGCTCCCACTCAGTAGAAAAGAAATTCGTTTAACTAAGCGTTATGTGCATAAAAATCTAATTATTTGAAGTGTTGTAGGAAAAAGGAGACAACAAAATTAATATTACTTTTGTTTACTTAATCTCGCCTTCTGATCTCAAACACTGCTCCTTGGAAATTATGTGGTCATACAAATGCTTGAAAAAAAAAGCAGTATTTTTATGCAGCGTCAGCGGTTTCGATGGCTCCGAGAAAAGTGCCATCCTACAGATCCTCAGTTGCCGGATTCGAATTCCTGTCAAGGCGCGAGCCACCTGACGGAGGCTTATAAAAAGCATAGAGTTATTATAATGTACGCTAGAGGTTCAACTGGCGCTAGTGTGTTGACGCAAATTGAAGCAGACAGCGACCAGTCCAAAATTGACTTCCGGTAATGCATTTCTATGGGAAAAGGTGAGTGAATTTTCTCCCTGCGCTCGATCATAAGAGCAAATATCCCAAATAATTCGTACGAACTAGGTAGCTTGGAACATTTCTCAGTCAGGCCGACGAAATAATTGGACAGTTGCGGTGTTTTTCTTTAAAATTCGTCGCATTAAAAACGGTGCTAAAACGGCTTCGTACGTGTATTTTTGTGCACTGTCGGACACTGTTAGCGCGAACACGACGTCGGCGCTTTTCAGCGTGGGGGATATATACGTGCCAAAACGAACGAAGAACATCTGGAAATTAAGAAAGACGGCAAGAACTACGGAGTAACACTGGATCAGTAACTACACGTTCATGTAGGATCAAAATAAATTAAAGGCCACGTAATCTATTCCGATTTTAAATAAGTGCCGCTTTATTCTTTCTGCTCTGAGCGAAGCTGCTTGTTCTACGTTCATGATATCACCCGCACGCTCGAAATCTTTGAGAACAAGTGTCCGATAAAAGCTGCCCGGCAGAGAAAACGATACGAAGAGACACCTTTCATAGCCCACGGACTTTATTCTCTACGTTTTGAATGTTTTTATCCGCTCATGCACGACGGGGTCATTTTCATATAGTGACAGGACTGGCATTTTATCAATATATAAGCGTCACCGGAATGCTGGCGAGCCTTGAACACACTCTATATTCCTTTCGATTGTAATATTGCTTTGAATCGTCGCTTGTTTTTACACACCTGCTGCGGAACACACGTTTGGGACTGAAATGTAGCGTAGTTAAACATCGTTCACTGATGAAGAAAAATGCGCTAACTAAAGCAATTACACTTTCACAGTGTTAATCAAGGTACATACTATTCGGTACGACCTAAATAACCAAAGTGTTCCGTGTTATTTTTCGGCGAAGAGGCAAAATGCACGCGCGTTTTCCCATAGGAATGCACAGGAGCACCGCAAAAGTAGACTGGTTGCTGTCTGCTTCAAATTGCGTCACGGAAGTCGCATAGACACTAGCGCCAGTTGAACCTCTAGCGTACATTATAATAACTCTATGATAAAAAGAGGGAGCCATATAACCGAGAGTTCGGCTGCATAGTGAACAAACTTCGGGTGATCCAAACTAATCCTTAGTATTTCGCTGGAATGCACCAGATGCCCTTTGTTGGTTTGGTAAATAAAACCCCAAGATTTACATTTACACGAGAGATCAACTAACCGGCATGTACCGCGCTCGCAAACTATCTGCCTGGAGTGGCTGAGTTGAAGACGACAATGACTACGAAGGAAGTAAAGAGCTAATTGAAACAAAACATAACAACGAAGAAACAGGCGGTGTGCTGATAAGAAATATCTCGCAAAACATAGACCACTTCATAAAAAACGTTCAGATATCCGAGCAAGCGGTGCGCTAGAATTTTAGCGCGTTTGTACATACTGGTCTTACCGTGGCTTTAGGTTGGATCTGCACCTTTATCGGCAGAGCGAACACGCTAAACAAAATCGACTGTTTGTCGATTTTGTTTAAGACGGTAGCCAACTTTACACCATTTTCCCAGCCGGTCGGTTGTATGTGATCATTGTAACGATTGCTGTGGAGTAAAGAAAGTGCTGCAGGTCTGTCGTCATCGTGCCGAAATGTGACGCGCATAACTGATTGCGTCGGTTGCATCCCGTGACCGGAAGAATTCCTGCTATGCGGCTGGCGGCTAGCAAACGCAATCTTCATATTATTCTGGATGGTGAGCTGAGTTCTCCTCAGGACTAAATGTTCCACAGAATTACAAGTTCGCGAATTTCGCGAGTTGAAAACAATCGCGAAACATTGATGTCAAGTATATATTAGCCCAAGGTTACGACAACATAGCATACCGATATAAATAGCGAAATATTTTGCATGAGGAATTTTCGCGCAATTGACAATTTGAATATTTTGTTTAATTATTGAGATAAAAAATAGAGTTGTTTACAGGGTATATAAAAAGCGGGCTGTAGAAACCTGGTTCAGAATAGTTAACCATGTTGAATTAACCTGAGACTGGGGTAGAAGAGCAACATCAAAACGTAGAAGGGAAAGAAAAATAGACAGGACGACGTCTCAAACTCAGTCGTCCTGTGTATTTTCTTTCCTTCTACGTTTTGATGTTTCTTCTCTACCCCAGTCTCAGGTTAATTCAACATGGTTAATATTCACCAGCTCGCCTGCACCCTTACGATTTTTTCTCAGAATAGTTCTTCATAAGCATGCTTGCGATCTGGAATGAAAAGTTCCCGAAACATAAAAGGAGCCAAGGTGGCGTAGAAAACAGCAAACCTACCTTCGCCACCTTTTTTGCACGGGATAGCAATAATACATATAATTCTTTCTATCGCCTTTTATCTTATTTTTCAGCAGTAACTTTTAGCGAAAAAAACACACACAAAAAAAAAAGAGTCTACCCTTAACGTTCTGGCATACTAAGCTTGAAGTATGTCTCGGCGTCGACTCCCCAACGACGAATCGTGCGGCTGATGGGCATGACATTTATTTCTTTGTCTGATGATAATTGCGGTGCATGAACGTCGCTGTTTTTATACAAGCAAGACGGCGTCACTGACGTCTCCACCGTGAATGTTATAATTCAACTCGCGCTGCCACACGGAAACCAAACTGACTGCATGTCTGGTCATTTTCTACCAACCACGTTAAAGTGCTGAAGCTTTATAGGATGGGTAGTGCTCTTTGTTCGAATGGTGCCTAGGGAAGGACTACCCTTAGTCTTTCAGTGCCTGGACTGGTTGGTGCTCTTAACTTAGGTGGTGTAGCGTGGCTCAAGTCTGAGTCATTGTGACGTCCGGAACCAAGCCGATACACGTGACAAGACACGTCACGCCTCGGCTGTATAAGCAGCTGCCTTTTCTGAATAACCTTTTTTCATTTCCCGACGTCTTGCCCACTTACAGGTCGTTCCTAGTGCAGTATTTTGTATGGAAACAGATTAGGTAACACCATTGTTTCTTTCTGACGCTGCGAGCACTTCCCTTCATCACCACCCGGAAACAACGCCTTTGCGATGAATTTTCTTGATCACCAAAAAATAGGAAGTGCGCTGTACTGCCCTTTCCTCTCGTGTCGGTTCCGCGCACCATTTCTACACCACCTTTGTCTGCTGCTCTCGTGCACTTTAAACTCCTCTGCACGTCGCGCTTTCTCACACCACCTGCTCCTGATTCTCCCGTTCCTGCGCGCTGGATCCTTAGCTCAACCAGCAGAGCACTTGGTTTCTCCGCCGGCAACGGGGGTTCGATCCTTTTTTTTCCAAGATCGTTTAGCGGTTACGCATTGACCGACCCGCACATTTCGTTCTTACGCAACTTCTAAGATTGGTTGACCCCATAGTCCAACGCGCTCTTTACAAGCAGTCCCGCGTTTGCCTATTCCAGTTGCCGGCATTGCGCATGCGAAAAAAAAACAGATTCGCGTGAGGTGAAGCGCATGGGCAAGCGCCGTGTCGACAGCAGAGTGAAGGCAGCGACGTGACGTCCGAGCCGCGTATTCGTGGGTGTAAAGCTGCCGTTTTTAAACAGGAGCACCTCCACACTTCACACGTTGCGATACCCCGATGCACCGGTGACCACCTTAGAAGTTCGTGATCTGACGTCCAACAAATCCTAAAAATATAGAAACATTATTTGCGTCATCTACAGCGAACGGACCCTAATTTCACATTGATGAATCGGACGATTATTTATTCGATAGTCTAACAACAAGATCTGAAATTTTGGATTCTGTTGCGGGCAGCCCTACATCACGTGCAGAATAAGCGTTTGGCGGTCGGATGTTTTTTGTTGCGCTGGAAAACATATTTATTCTCGAAGACACGCGGTACATGAACAGTTTTAGACAAAACATCATTAGTGTTTTTTACCCCAACAAATGTTGTACTTTCCGGACATATGTATCGAGAGGTTTACTTTTTTGCGGTTGATTTGTTTTTTAACCGCATTGCTTGAGGAAAACTAAGCGATACCTCGCTTCGTTATAGAGATGATTAAAAAAATCCCTGATGGTGTGTAATACATTTTACTTCCAGAGCTCCACAAAAGAAAGAATTAACTTCTTCAAGCAAGTGCAGTCCACCAACCTGAATGATAGCGGGTTTCACGTTGAGCTTGATAATGGTATCCTTGCAAGCGGCAAAGAGTCTCGTTATGAGCCTACCTGCCTTGGCTGTGTCTAGAGGGTCTGCAATAAAGTGAACCTTCATGTAAGCTATCAACGTTGGCTTTAAACATCAAGAAAAGAAACAGCACGTGGGATATTATTAGAAGTAAATTTTATTGGGTCTTTCTATCCTCACTTTCTGCAGTAGTTTTTTTATGTAAGGTGCCAATGTGCTCTATACATTGATACCTTCATAATATGTTTGAAAATAAGTTAAAAACCAAGCACTGCGCAATAAGTAATTTTACAGCCTTAGAAGCGCCAAAACGCTGCTCCAGAGACTTGCACCCGCGACTACACCCTTTAGTATCCCTATTTTGACAAAAATACGCCCTTTTAAATCGTACAAAATGTGTTGTATCGAATACCCTACATTTTAGAGGGTGTAAAAGGAGTAGAAATGTTGTCGAAAGTGCTGAAGTGAGAAAGACGGACATTACCAGATTTAGGAGACGGACATTACCGGCATTAGTCAGGTTTTTCGAGCAACGAGAGCGAATAATTCTAGCTTCTATTAATAACGTTTACTGAAGGAAACGTTTCTTGAACGTAAGTATGTTATGCATCACGCGAAATATTGAAGAGGAAAAGACACATAGGTGCAATCCTCGTAAAAGCGGAGGTGGTGCACCAGCGAATATGCGTGAATAAAATGTAGGGCGTTGCAGCAGTCATCAGGTCATGCCTACTTTCTCGTGCTTGATCCAGTGCGTCTGTTTTTGCTGTTTGTGGTGTATGTTCGTAAACTTGCTGCTGGTAGATAATATAACTAGAATTTGGCTAAGATCGACATCCTCAAATTGTTAGGCGTTCACCAGCATCCTAAGTGTGTTGGAGATACACCCATTAGATCCAGGCCTTGGGACAAGTTTATTTACACATTAAGGGCTTAAAAGTATCTAGAGTGCGTGTGGTCTACCAAAGGTGTACTTGCGGTTATAATCAGGGCAGTGCTTGACCACAGAGACGTGTCCATATGTTTCAATATTGGTACGAACATGTTCCAGTTATTTTTTACGACCACATCTACATTCTTTCATACCTGAATGAAATTTAATGTAGTAGTAAATCGAGCTGAGTAAAAATATTTAAATACGATGAAATATACAAGAACCTATAAAGTGTTTGGTTATAGTTCGACACAAAGTACCCGAATTTAATGTAATTTATATTAATGACATTCCTAGCAATATAGCGACCCATATACGTCTCTTTACGATGATTGTGCTTTTGTATATGATCATTGCGTCTTAAAACTGGTGCTGTAAATGAAAGGTGAATTAGAATCCTATGTATGCCCAGGTACGTTTTTACTAGGAGTAAGAAGACAATTTATACTGCATACCATGTGAATAACGACTGCATAAAAACAGAATATACGTACAAATAAATGGGTCTTACGTTGCCAAACAAATTTTCATGGAACGCTCAAGTCGACGATATACTTTTAAGCGCTGGCAGGGCATTTAACCCTAAAAATTTCCAGAAGCAACTTAAGAAAACGGAACATTTGACATGAATAAGAACAATTTTATATGCTTTTGATGTAAAATACCCTACACAACAATATCTAATTAGAACGGAAAAAAACACTAGAATTTTTTTTTAAGGATTAGCGTGGTTTTTGTTTTAGGATGATACGGGGAAAAGGACAGTTGTACTGGCAGAAATAACAATTAGTAATTGTTCCCAGACCGACAGAGCAAATTAAGACTTAATTTGTAATCTCAAAATATATAATGAATGGCTGTGTGTTAACCCAAGTACTAACTTAAAAAACAGGATATTTTCAGTAAAGCTGATCATTCTTCTAAAATAAGAAAATAACGTGCAAGAGCAAACATATTACTCGAATTTGTTTTTGGCAAAAACATCTAAATATGGAGCAAGCTGTGGGAGGAGCAGGTGTGCCGTGCAAACGAAATGATTTATTTTCGCGTTTGTAACACTCTTTCCCTTACGCCTTAGGGCAAAGCGGGAAACTTTTGAAAAGGAACAAACACTGTGAGAAATATTTTTGTTTCCCAGGGTATATTTCTCCGGGTAAAATAGAAAGGTTAAAAAAACCTTGAGGGGAAATCATTTCTTCTAGAAGCAGTTTGGTAAAGTACACACTAACAGGAATCACCCTCGAAAAAAAAAAAGGTAAGAGGCATTACGTTTTTACTGAACTTACTCATGGGTGGTCCTCCACACCACCTCATTGTCTGGTGCACTGAATTTGGACGTCCTGCCCCCAAAAGTGCTAGCACGATCACAAAAATCAGTGTTGCCATTGTAGAGACCGGGATCAAGTGTGGGGATATCGGTCGCTGATAGCGAGCATATAGTAAGGAATATTGTGGCAGCTGTGACAAACATATCTTTATTTGAAGGTGTCCAGTCAAGGGCATTCGCCGGATTTAGGTGTATTCAAGTCATTAGTGCCATGCCTCCATCCTTGACGTCCTTGTATATAATGGGTTGGCCGAAACACGGCCAGCAATAATAAATGAGGTGTTGTTACTTCGACCGTGTCATAGGATAATTAATTTTCTTTCTCTGCACATACTGGCGAAATAAATAGCTCGGCAGCTTGGAAATAATAGCAGAGCGCAGCCTCGCCAACAAAGATAGAAATAGAAATACCGTGTGTGTCAGAGTCGGCAGCTACTTCTCATTAATACATAAAGTGAGCCCCAGATATTCTTACGCAAAAAAACAACAACTACGAATACATAGAAGTAATATATTCTATGATGTTAAGGAGATACAAAAAAGGTTATCAATCGAATTTTATTTTATTATATGTGCACGAAACAAATACTCCTGCCGAAACGGCATTTTGTTGTGAGTTTCATCGTAAGGTACTTGGGCGATTGGTCAATCATCTCCCGCTACTGTTTTCATAGCCTATTCCTCGGGCGACGGATCCCGACCTGATTCGCCGACAACGCCAGTGTCAAACAATGTAACTGAAATTACCTTACCCATACTAAAGGAGCATTAGTCTGTTTCAACATGATGGTGTACCAAAATGAGAGGAGCGAGGCTTGCGTGGAATACGTTAAAAATTGTTGAAGAAATCGTTGCCCAGATATTCGTTGAATTGCTAGCGCATTTTGCATCATCTCGTAATGCGTAAAACCTTCTTTACTAAACTCCTTGGGATTTGCAGTAGAAGGGAAGGTCTAGGTACAAATTTGTTTGACGTCCATGAGATTTTTTAGATCGTCTACTTTGCGCGAGTTGGTCTGTCGGAACCAACCAACAACTTCTGCTTTAACATTGCCTGAATTAAAACGTTTCCTTATCACTAAACCCGCATAAAAGAACTAGCTATATAAATATAGTAACTCCCTTGACATTTAAAATTCAAAAGATAATATGTCATGTCGCATTCGTTAGGGGCATTATTTCATTTATGCATGATTGAAATAATTAGATACCATAAAACACTTCTTTTTTTAAGATTGAGAGCATTTGTAAGCGAACCCTCCGCAGATTTGTGTCAGTCGGCCTGTTAGTAAATTAGGCTCGCAGCACGAATCTATTATGCACCATAACAGACTCGTGCAGCCTGATTCATTTACGAACTGGCCGACCGACACGAAACTCGGAGGATTCATATAGAAAAGCTGTCAATCTTAAAGTCGTTGTTCTTAACTCATTCCCTATTTGTAACCAAGTGCTTTTTTGCATGTTGCAAACGAGAATGAGCAGTTGTCTTTGTGCTAGTCGTAGGAACAGAACAAGGCCCTCCTGCCTGGAGCATAGACGAAGAATTTTTTTGTAATTAGTCGTCTCACGAAAGACTGCGTTTGTTCATACATGATGATACCCGCTAAAACTTCTAACGTAAAGAAAGGGGTACAGAATTGCAGTACAGAAAATCATGTTAATCGGGGAAATATAAAATAGGTGACCACAATGCTTGCGGGCCTCCAAACATCTTGGGGAGCTGCACTGCATATGGAAGCTGCAAAGACCCAATCTGCTCGGGGCCCCCAAAGCATTGAGACCCTTCATTCAATATTTTTTTTTAATATAAGGCAAAATTCTGCATACAAACCTGAAGAAACAGGCATCACTGCTTCCGGCGCCAGAAACGGAAGGGTGACTGTCCCGAAACAGCCGGTCACCACAGCTTTTATGCACACTGTATGCTCACGAATATTCTGCCTCAGAACACTTGACCACAACCAAGAAAGAACTGTGACTTTATGTGAACGCAAAAATTGGTAAAACAAAGGTCTGTGCAGTCGGTGTTCAAGCCTCCCATCTTCGCGTGGTAGTTGGTTGCGCAGCCATCTGCTCCAAACATGTTCAAACATATTTCACGGAACACCTCCCTGTTTTGTTCGGTTATTAGTGAGATCTACAAGTTCAACCTATTCGCGGGCCCCACCGTCCGTGCACTTCCATTGAACGTCCAACCTTGTGGTGTGTCTGGATTAGCTGCTGGTAGGTCAGGTGATAGTTACGTCTGTCTCGTGTGCCAAGATGCTCAGATGACTTTGGGCAAATTTACGCGTCACTGAAAAAAGTCAAGGAATTTCATATAAAACTACCCGAGTCTCATTGTAAATAATCACAGTGACAATTCGCCTTGTATAAAACTAAGTCAGTGTTACAGCGAAACGTATTCCGTTACTATCGACCCGCTACTTTAAACGTTACCGGTTCTAGCTTAAGATACAAAACACAGTAGTGATATGGAAGCGTTTGTTGTCGCCAGTCACACTTCTTTGACGTTAACAACTGACTCTCGAAAATCCTGTCTGGCATCTTGCATTGTTTCGAAATGAAGATGTGAGGAACGCCTGAGGCACTGCATTGCGCGTTTCTTGCGAATGATGGAACAGCTTATAATAGGTCCTTGGTATAGGTCCAAAGCTTCGCTGTTACAGTCGAAGTGCGATGTTAGAATCGCAAAGCTGCAAATTATGTTTTACAGTTAATCAAACGTCGAATGCCATCAATGTGTGTAAATCTAAACGTATTTCAGTCAGCACACCGCAGGGTTTCATTTGCGCTTGGAGGTGTTTGGTGAGCGGCGGCTCCACTGACCCGAGCTGACCGTGAGGTAAAACCCACGGTCAGCTCGGGTCGTAATTAAACGCGCGGAGCATCGCCGCAATGCGTGAAAAAAGCATCCTGGCGGCTTAGCTGACCGTGAGGATGGTTTGGACTCTTCGGGGCCCCACGGGGAAGGCAATAATCCGAATTGGCCCTCGCTTCCCGTAGACGGTGGCCCTGGCGCAGCCCGGTCATGTGCTTTTCGGGAGGTCGCTTTCTTTTTTTTCCTTTCTTCTTCTATCTCTCGCTTTCTCCCTCAATTCTTGTTTCAACTCTTATCGGCTTGGGCTAATCTTGTGCAAAAATATCAGCATTTCTCTCTAGCAACACTGTGCTTGGGTATACCTCTCACTTAGGCTAGGTATTCTTGAGGTAACGCCTCTTCTGGCTAGAGTACGCTCGAGATGCCCCCTTGTTGAGCTCCGCGGTGGACGAGTCCGGTGACAGACGAAGTCAAATCGCCTCATATGAAATCCACAAGCAAACCCTCTGAAATCGGGGACCGGAAATGGCTCCAGACCGCGAAAAAGATACATCCTCAACCTCAGAGACAAACAGGGACAAAATATCTAGTAATGACAAGCAATAACCCGGAGCACCCTTTTCGCAAATCCTCACCGATTTTTATATAAAAGGAAATCAAACCTATTACAACTGTCACTAAAATCAAAAAGCTGGCCTCGAATGATCTTCTCCTGATAGTGTCATCGCAGACTGCAAGTAAGACGCTCTAAAATGCCAAAGCTCCCGCAAATATCCCTCTTACTGTTACCCCCTGTTACACCCTGAATTCATCCAGAGGTGGATGTACGTTGAAAATCTCCTAGACATCGGGGAGGACAAGATTCTTGAGGGACTTTCTGATGAAAATGTCACGGCAGTCAGTTCAATTAATTAAGATAAGTAAAACAACAAGAAAACCTCAAAATCATTTAATATTGACATTCCGAACACCTGATCTACCTTCGCACATCATGGTTGGCTACCTGAGGTGTGAGGTGCAGCCATACGTACCGAACCAGCTCCAGTGTTTCAAGTCCAATCGCTAGGACCACCAGACCACATCGTGCCAAGGATCGCAATGCTTCTCAAAATTCTGCGGCAAGGACCTTGATAAAAAGGATTGCTCTTGCCCTTTCCGTTGTGTGAATTGCGAGGGCGAACATTCTGCCGACTCTCGTAGCTGCCCATCCTGGCAGTATGAGGAAGAGATTGTGCGTGTCAAAGTACTACAAAACCTGAACTACCGTGATGCACGAAAAACAATATCTCCTCCTTTATTTCAGAAGTTCTACTCAGAAGCATTGCGCAAGAACGTGCAAACGGCTTCTGTTTGTACCCAGACCTTGCCTCTCGCGCTACTCCCACCACTGTCTAGTAGACGCAAGCCAACAAAGGCATAGACAAGGCGGCGAACAAAGTGGGCCAGTGCCCCACTGCTACACAGGCTAAACTAGTCTCACCACAGACCAGGCTGCACCCTAAGAAAGTAGAAAAGTCGGCAACAGCCTAAGAAGGAGTGCCTTCTACTGGCCCAATCGTGATGCCAGAAACATCGACTCAAACAAAATCTGTAAACCCTCCTTTGGAAGAAAGTGTCCCGAAAGATATGGATGTCGACTACTTGCACTGGAGCCAGATAGACGCACCCTCCTCCTAGAATCAATGGATCCACCTGAAAAGAGTCATATATTTATAATCTATCTTATCTACTGGTGACACATGCGTACACATGCGTTATGCAAACTTTGGAACTGTCGTGGCTTGAACACGAACAAAGATGGTATAAAAGAACTTCTTCACAGATTTTCTCCAGTAATATTGTGCTTGCAGTAAACAGTCCTAAAAGAGGGAAGTGATGTCCGACTGAACCACTATAGGTTTTTCAGGAAGGATAGAGAAGAAGCACGTAAAGGTGGGGCTATTTGCATGCATAATATGTCCCCTGCAACACCGGTTGCTTTATCCACTAACCTGGAAGCTGTAGCGCCGAAAGTGTATGTGGACTTCCTGATAAATATCCGCTACCTTTACATCTCCCCCACCCATGAAAGCAGTATCTGCTGAGGACTTTAAAAACCTTCTGCAACAGCTGGAACAACCCTTTTTAATTACTGGGGATAAAAACGCTCACAACCCAGTGTGGGAAGCAGGTTATCGGAACTTCGAGGGAAGCTCTCGGAGAATATTCCTCAAGACTATGACTTGTGCATTTTAAACGACGTCTCTCTAACATTTTTCCATATCTCTAATCGCAGTTGTCATGCCATCTTCGCGTCACTATTCTCCGGATCGCTCGTTACAGTGCTAGATTGTAGTGTATAGTCTAAACTATTTGGTAGCGACGACTTTCCTGTGAAAATTAACATGTTAAACAAACCCACCGGCCACATACAGCAACCGTAGAAATGGAAGCTTCATGATACCAAATGGGTGAAAATTCGCACGCTCTCATATGTGTCTGAAGCTGAATTAAGGGAGTTAACTGATGATGAAGCCAATACTTACTTTGTAGCAGACCCGACAGATGCCACAACCACACGGGCTGTATAAAACACCCGAAGAACTGTACTTCTAAACTAAACAACGCAGGCTCCACTGCGCCGAGCACGGTGCCGGTGAGCGCGCCAGCTCACGCTACCGCGTGGCCTCGGGAGCCGCGAGAAATATATGCCTTTTGTCTAAGCTCTGAGCCGGACGTCCCTTTTCTTCTCCGGCGCATTCGAACACACCGCCGACAAATTGGTGACCCGGACGTCCGACTGCAATGAACCAGAGCGCAGGCAACTCCACCGACGACGCAGGCTTGACCACCACCGTCCAGCTCCGCCTTCCAGTCTTCTGGGCGAAAAATCCACGGGCCTGGTTTTCCCAAGTGGAGGCACAGTTCCACTTGCGGCACATCACCACCCAGTTAGCACGCTACTATCATGTCGTGTCGGCCCTCCCCCAGAACTGGCTGATGAGCTGGACGACATACTGGCGGTGCCACCTCCTGACGACGCTTTCGACCACCTCAAGCGCACAATCCTCGCCAGGAAGACGGAGTCGGAGACATCGCGGCTTCAGCAGCTCTTGAACACCGAAGAGCTGGGCGACCGTAGACCATCCCAGCTGCTTCACCGCATGCGGCAGCTGCTGGGTGAGCAAGCGTCTGACACAAGCAATCCCATTTTACGGGAATTGTTCCTCCATCGCTTGCCCCAAGGGATGCGCATGGCCCTCGCCCCAGCTGCAGACTTAAGTCTTGACCGCCTCGCGGAGATGGCCGATCGCGTCGCCGAATACGCTACACCTAGCCTGTCGAGCGTCGTGGACACTCCACACCAGTGCTCCTCCACCCGAGCCCTCGAAGCCCGCATTGACGCTTTAACAGCTAGCGTCGCGGCCCTTAGCACGAGAAGCAGACCGCGTGAACCAAGAAGGCGCAGATCATCTCGACGTCGCAGTTCATCACAACGACGAGAAGGCGATACCTGTTGGTACCATCAGACATTCGGCAGCAGGGCACGCAAGTGTGAACAACCATGCAACTGGCAGGAAAACGCTCCGGCCCGTCACTAGAGGCGGCAAGTGACCAAGGCCCAACAGCAAGCCGTCTGTTTTTCATCACAGAACGTACTTCAGGCCGCCGCTTCTTGGTCGACACCGGAGCTGAAATGTCCGTCCTTCCTCCAACACTAGCGGAAAGACGACACCCACAACCCGGATCACACCTCGTGGCGGCAAACGGATCCAACATTCCAACATACGGAATGCGCTCGGTGACCCTAGACTTGGGATTACGCCGAGTCTTCCGATGGATCTTTGTCATAGCCGATGTGACCTACCCACTCTTGGGTTCTGACTTCCTTTCCCACTTTGATTTGGATGTCAGTATGCACCACCGTCGCCTGACTGACAACAGAACTCGCCTTGCGGTCAATGGAGCCTTTACCAACTTAACTTCATTTGGCATTCGAAACATCCTGCCTGCTTCCAGTTTTGCCGACATCCTAAAAGAATTTCCAGAGATCACGAAGACGTCTAACATGTCAGAGCTGCCACCACACGGAGTGACACATCATATCGTCACTTCTGGCCCACCCTCTTTTGCTCGCCCTCGTCGGCTATCGGGCGAACGCCTCCGCGTAGCCCGACTAGAGTTCGAGCATATGCAGGAGCTCGGCATCATCCGACCATCAAAGAGTTCCTGGGCCACACCCCTCCACATGGTCCCCAAGAAAGATCCGGGAGACTGGAGGCCGTGTGGGGACTACCGAGCGCTGAACAATCAAACACAGCCCGATCGGTACCCATTGCCTCATATCCACGACTTCACACAGCACCTGGATGGGACATCTATCTACAGCAAGATAGACTTGGTGAAGGCGTATCACCACATCCCTATTGAACCTGCGGATATACCGAAGACGGCAATCACCACCCCCTTCGGCCTCTTTGAGTATGTCCGTATGCCCTTTGGGTTGCGCAACTCCGCGCAAACCTTTCAGAGGTTCATCCACGAAGTCCTCCATGGGCTTCCTTTCATCTTCGCCTACGTGGATGACCTCTTGATTGCGAGCGCATCACCCGAAGAGCACAACGAACATCTACGCCTTACCTTCGAGCGACTCCGCCAATACGGACTCACCATCAATGTGGCAAAATGTACCTTTGGGGCAACAGCTTTGGAATTTCTCGGACACCACATCACACCTGCTGGCATCGAACCTCTCCAGTCCAAGGTACAAGTGATCCGAGATTTCCCCCAACCAAAATCTTTGAGGAAGCTGCGAGAGTTTCTCGGACTCATAAACTTTCATCGAAGATTTATTCCACACTGCGCACAAGCTATCAAACCTCTGACGGACTTGCTACGTGGCCAACAGAAATCCTCCACGGAAATACCATGGTCAGACAGCGCACTAAAGGCTTTCACCGCTGTAAAAAATGCCCTTGCCGACGCCACACTTTTGGTGCACCCTCGAAATGACGCTCCAACGCGCATCATGGTTGATGCTTCGGAAGTTGCAGTAGGAGCAGTGTTGCAACAACAAAACAACAATGAGTGGCTCCCACTGGCATTTTTCTCTCAGAAACTCACCCCGGCGGAGACACGCTATAGCACGTTCGGACGCGAACTATTTGCAGTTTACGCAACAATTCGCCACTTCCACTACTTCTTGGAAGGCCGAGTGTTTCACGTGATGACCGACCACAAGCCTCTCACCTACTCGTTCGCCGGAAACCACAACTCCTATTCTGCAAGAGAAATTCGCCACCTTGCTTACATCGCAGAATACACTACAGATCTACGCCATGTCGCTGGTATTGCCAACACGCCAGCAGACGCACTATCTCGCATTGGAAATGTATCTCCGTCTCCAGTTGTCAATTTTTCGGAATTGGCCTTGGCTCAACAGGAAGACGCCGAACTGCAAAAGCTACGCACGTCATCAACATCTCTTAAGCTGCAGTCCATTACATTGCCACTCGCCACCTGTGAGATTATTTGCGATATGTCAACTGGCACACCCAGACCCTACATTCCTCCAAAATTTCGTCAGGCCATTTTCCACGCTCTGCATGACCTCAGTCATCCGGGAATTCGGGCCACACAACGCCTAGTTACATCAAGATACATCTGGCCCCGGATCAACGCAGACATCCGTCTATGGGCGAAGACTTGCTGCAAATGCCAGCGCTCAAAGGTGTTTCGACACACAAAGACACCGCTCCACCCATTTCGACCGCCGGATGCCAGATTCGATCATGTACATATAGACATCGTGGGCCCGCTACCATCATCCAACGGATTTCGCTACATTTTGACAATGGTAGACAGATTCACGCGATGGCCTGAAGCTGTTCCACTCGCAGACATCACAGCAGAGACCGTCGCCCACACCTTCATAACCACCTGGATCTCACGGTTCGGTTGCCCATCTATCATCACAACCGACCGTGGCCGACAATTTGAATGCGCGTTTTTCAAGGCCCTCACCAACATCTTGGGCGCGCGCCACATACACACGACATCGTACCATCCTGCCGCAAATGGTATGGTTGAGCGCCTACATCGCCAACTGAAGACGGCACTCATGACTAGAGAAGATCGAAACCATTGGGTAAACCATCTTCCTCTTGTTCTCCTTGGAATTCGGGGCACCTTTAAGACGGATTTAACTTGCACCTCAGCCGAACTGGTTTACGGTACTACACTTCGGTTACCAGGAGATTTCTTCACGTGCACACCATCCGCACAGCCTGACATGCCCTCATACCTTGAAGAGATGAGAAAATTCTTCACTTCTCTACGGCCGGTCCCACCAAGACAACAAACACGAAGCCAAATTTTTACAAGTGAAGATCTGGATACGTGCACTCACGTATTCTTGAGACGAGATACGGTACGCGCACCTCTCATTCCCCCGTACGACGGACCATTCGAAGTCATCTCACGCACCGACAAAACTTGTACGGTCAACATCAATGGTCGTCATGACGTTGTCACACTTGATCGAGTGAAACCCGCTTACTTGGACTCTTCTCTGACGGACCCTGTGCTCCTGCACCGTCCATCAGCCGTCACACCAAATCAAGTAAAAGCCTCCGTCAAATCACCGACTCCCCAAAGGACCGTGACGTGGGCCACAACCACACGGGTTGCTTCACGACACTAGGGGGGGGATTCTGTAGCAGACCCGACAGATGCCACAACCACACGGGCTGTATAAAACACCCGAAGAACTGTACTTCTAAACTAAACAACGCAGGCTCCACTGCGCCGAGCACGGTGCCGGTGAGCGCGCCAGCTCACGCTACCGCGTGGCCTCGGGAGCCGCGAGAAATATATGCCTTTTGTCTAAGCTCTGAGCCGGACGTCCCTTTTCTTCTCCGGCGCATTCGAACACACCGCCGA
>JAZHYW010009183.1:0-11051 GCA_037355805.1 Ixodes ricinus
CCCAGCCTGCCCCGGCCACGGAAGGAAGCTACAGGATGCTGCTGCCGCCCCTGCCAACGGGTGAGCACGTCGCGAATACGGTTTTTCTTCACTGTGACCCTAATGCAAGGCCCTACCGAATCGACGATTTCCAGGAAGTTCTGAAGAATGCTGGGGGAAAAGAAAATGTCACTGCTATTGGGGCATTCCGGTATAACCACGTCTGGCTACTAACGCTTAAAAGTGTGGAAGCAAAGGAGGCCATATCAAGCCAGGGGAAGATTACAATCAAAGGAAGAACGTGCGTCGTGATCGACCCGAACCGCACCGAAAAGGAGATACGGGTGCACTGGCTGCCACCATTCATCCCCGATGAAGAAGTGGCAAAGGCCTTCGCCTCCTTCGGCGAGGTGAAGAGCGTCGTCAGGGAGAGATGGAGGAAGCCCGGCTACGAGGACTTTGAGTCAACAACACGGAGTGTGCACCTCCTACTTCACGAGCGAGTGTCGGTGAACGCCATCCCACAGCAGCTCTGCATTCTCGGTGTGGACGTCCTCGTGTCTGTGCCGGGCCGACCACCTACCTGCCTCCGCTGTGGGCAGGTGGGACATATGCGCCGACAGTGTGAGACGCCTTGGTGCGCCAGGTGCCGAGGTTTCGGTCACAGTGCCGACGCCTGCGTCCCCACATACGCGAGCATGACTCGGGTAACCGGGGCTGTGGCTCGGAACACCAGTGAGTTGGGCGCCGTTATGGACGAGATGGAAATGTCCGAGACCAGCCCGTCCAGGCAACTGCCTCCTAAAAAGGACTTGCACCTCGGAGAGAGCTGGAGGTGGACACTGCAACAACACCGGCGGAAATCCCGTGCGCGGTGCCCGGTCCACTCGCATCGAGCAGTGTGGAGACGGGAACGCTGGACGGCCGCTCCATGGACGAAGAGCACCAGAAGACGGAGAAACCGGTTTCGGGGGAAGCGAGCGGCACCGAGGGGACTGGGGACCTTGATGGGGACGATCGGGACGAAGACGCGGAGGTCGGCTGTTTGCCCCCTGGCAGCGGCAGGGCAGATTGAGGAAGACTCGAAGCCCGGATGCTCCTCGGCTCCCACCCCCCACCCCTGCTTTCGCCGGTCTGTCGGGACGTCCTTGACGAGCCTCCTCGGTGGAAGCTCCCCCTGCTGCCGACGTTTGACCTTCCTTCCCCCGTATGTATGTGCGGTAGAGAGGTGGCCGAATTTTCGCGAATGGACTGAGTATTGTTTATGGGTTTCGTAATCGCCAATTTTTATTTCTATATTGTGACAATGGCTACTAACGCTTCTTTCTTGCTTGGTGATGTTGACGATACTTTTAGTTCGCAGTCAAAATGCAGTTATTATGATTCGGATTCTTTTAAACACTTCAATCAACTGCGCGATAAAAGACAATTTTCTTTGTTTCATTTGAACGCGCGAAGTTTAAGAAATAAACACGAGGGTGTTGACATGTTACTCGATCAGTTAAACCATAATTTTGATATTTTAGCTTTTACTGAAACCTGGTTTTCAAACGACTACGATGTCGTTCACTTCGCGGGATATGAATGCACGTCAATGTCCCGGGACAATATGAGGGGAGGGGTGTGGCGCTGTACATAAAGGAACACCTAGATATACATGTCGTGTCGGAATTCTCTATAATTAACCCCCATTATGAGTCTCTCATGGTAAAGTGTGCAGGTACCATAGTTGTCGTTGTGTATAGACCTCCTTCGGGTACAGTAGCCACGTTTTTAGAATTCCTGGAAAACATGCTGGAATGGTGCACCGAAATCGGTGAACATGCTATTATTTGTGGTGACTTTAATATAGATGTATTATCGGCAGATCCAGCCAGACAAAGGCTTCTTGATGTTTTTCATTCTTTTGGTCATGAAAATGTAATTCATGTCCCGACCAGGGTGACGGAAATGTCTCAGACCTTGCTTGACCTGTGCTTTACAAACTGTCAGGTGAATGAGCTAGAGGCGGGTGTTCTGCTATCGGATCTCAGTGACCATTTACCTATTTTTATTTTTTTACCACCTTGTTCAACACAACGTAAAGAACCCACAAGTCATGCACCCATTATGTATAGGGTCATTAATGATGAAAATATTATGTTGTTTCAAAGTTTAGTCGAGGAGGAAAACTGGAGCTTCGTTGTTCGGTTGGATGATCCCATTGCAGCATACGACTTTTTTTCTACAAGAATTAAGATACTATATGATCAAGCGTTTCCAATGGTTCCATTTAAAAGGAACAGGAAGTCTAGAAAGCCTTGGATTGATGCCGCACTTCTTAGGAGAATAAAAGAACGAGATAAGCTCTTCGCCCTTTTTATAAAAACAAAACATCCGGATTATCTAGCTGAATTTAAAAAGAGCAGAAATAAACTAGGCGCTGATATTAAACGAGCACGAAATGTGTATCATGAAAATAAGTTCGCAGATATATATAATAACCCCAGAAAAGTGTGGAAAAATGTAAACGACCTACTTTCTAAAAACGAAAGAAAAAATATTTCTGAGCTTATAATTGAAGGCATGTCCTGTACAGGGGCTAAGCTTGCTGATAAATTTAATGCCCACTTTTTGATGTCCGGTGCTTCCCCTGGCAATGTCATTAGTAGTTGTGATTACGAATCTTACATCTCACCGGGTATTGAGAGTTCAATATTTTTGTTTCCTACTACTGAAACCGAAGTATACAGCCTAATACACAAACTTAAGAATAACAGTGCTTGTGGTGAAGATGGTATAAAATCCCAGCCTATAAAAGCAGTTGCTCACTTAATTAGTGGGCCAATCTCACATATATGTAATCTAATTCTGAGTACCGGCATATTTCCAGATAAATTAAAGATAGCAAGAGTGTCGGTGATTCACAAAGGAGGTGATAAAAATGACCTAAATAACTACAGACCAATCTCCGTTCTTCCCATTTTTTCCAAACTCATAGAAGGAGCTATTAATGCACGACTAATACATTTTTTTAAACAAAATAATGTTATAGCTGATCAACAGTACGGCTTTCAGAAGCAAAAATCGTCTGAATTGGCGCTGCTAAACATCAAAAATAAAATAATTGACAATTTCGAGCAGAAGTTATATACAGTAGGAGTGTTTCTTGACTTCAAAAAAGCTTTTGACTCAATCAAGCATCATATTCTTTTCGGAAAATTGTCCAAATATGGAATTAGGGGAATTTCACTTAGTTTAATAAAAAGCTATTTATCAAATCGTTCACAATATACAGACATTAGTCACGCGAGGTCAAATATGGGTCAAATAGAATACGGTGTCCCGCAAGGGTCCATTCTTGGCCCTCTCTTATTTTTAATCTACATAAATGACATTATAAGAATACCTCAAACACCAGATATAATTTTATATGCTGATGACACAAACGTATTTTTTTCTGGAACAAGCCTAGAAATACTTGAGCACGAAACGAACGCATGGCTTGAAAATTTATCATCGTGGCTTAGAGTAAACCAAATTCAATTAAACACGAAAAAAACAAAGTATATTATATTTCGACCACGAAATAAATGTATTCAGCAGGAGATTCAAATTCAATTTCAAAGCGAAATCATCGAACGTGTTATATCACATAGGTTCTTAGGTGTTCTGTTTCATGAAACTCTAAATTGGTCTTTCCATGTGCAGAGAGTAAGAACGGAAATCTCACGCTCTATCGGGATTATCTATAGACTTAAAAATGTGCTGCCTCACTGGGTAAAAAAACAACTGTATTATACCTTAGTTCATTCACGTCTTCACTACTGTCTCCTTGTATGGGGGACCACAGTAAAAACAAATATAGAAACCCTGCACATATTACAGAAAAAGGCCCTGCGCTTGGTCGAAAATGCCCCGTACCGGAGTCACTCTGCTCCGCTCTTTAGAAAGCACCGAATATTAACTATTCAAAATGTTATAAATAAGAAATTATCTTTATTAATCTATAATCAAATCAAATTAGAACCAACTGTCTTTTTCAGTACGTATCTTTGGAAAGATCATCCCTACAATTTTCGGCACACCAGCTACAGAGGGCAAAAAATACGCACAAACTATGGCATACAAAAATTAGATTATCAAATACCTGTACTTCTGAATGACCACCCTGATCTCATGACCATTATTCTGGGAGGTATGTCTATACAAGCTTTAAAGAAAAACATAAATGTCTATCTATTGTCCCTTCAAAAATAACATGTTTTTTTCAGTATTATTATTATTTGTTTGTGCGCGTATGTTGCTTTTTGTGCTTCATCTCTGCGGGCTTAAGGAAATATCTTTGTAGAGATGGCTGGCTGGCTGGCTGCACTATGTTGTTTTTTGTGGCCCCTTTGTTTGCCGTGTTTGTGCAGGCATAAAAATTGATGTGCCTCGTTGTTGTTTGTCCTACGTGGGGGCGAGTCTGGTTTTAGTTCATTGTTTTTCTCTTTGAATACAGTGTTTTGTACCGCTTATGGGTTTTTATGTTTGATATTTCATGACCAAGTAGTTTTCGCCCTCTGAGACTTTCATTTTGTCTGGCCGTGGAGAGGGGGGGGGAAGGGGGGCTGTCGCCTTGTCAGGCATGCCGATGCCTTTTGTGGCGGCCTCCCAGACAGCTGTATTCCTCGACGGTTGTCTAAATAAAATTTGATTTGATTTGCTTCTTGAGATCTGATGCTCACATGATTTCCCAGGCTAGAAGACAGGGCTGTGACAGCTACTGCCTGCTTAACAGTTTTTGAATGCTGCGACGAGAAGGGGAGAAACCCTTTGCCTGAACGGGCTTGGTATCTCCAGCAAACATGATCAGCTCTGAACTCCAAAACCAAATCAAGAAACTTGATGGACTTCTTGACTGTAAGCTCATGCGTGAAAGTGAGCCCCATGCATGACTGCTGAAAACTCCTCAGGATGTTGTTGAGGCACCCGTCGTTATGATCGTCAACTTCTGCGGTGCATAAAATAAGGAAATCATCTACATACCTAAATATCGCCGCGATTCTGGAATCTTAATGCTTTCTTGATGGCACGCCCGCACGCTCCGAGAAAAACTTCACACAGATGTGGGGCCACTTGGGATCCTATGCACACGCCGCTTCTCTGCACGTAGTGGCGATCTTGGTACGCCACCACAGTGGCTGATAGGTAATAGCGCAAAAGTTCTAAGAAGGTATCCACTTGCATCCCTGCCGCATTCTGGAATGATGTGAGGCCTTGGTCTTCTATGTTCGACCGAAGAACTTGTAGTAGACGTGCATGCGGGATGGAATAGTACATGTCTTGAACGTCCATGGAAAACCCAGACACGATGATGTTTCCTTTTCTTTAAGGGGAGACACTACCCAGAAAAAAAATTTCTGCAAAAAAAGATGATTTTGAAAAAAATTACATAAATACATCCAACAACATCTAGAGAGTATTCCCAAAAAGTTTCACTAGTTTAGACTGCATAGTTAATTTTTAATAAATTATTTTCTGTCCACTGAAGCTAAAGAAAAGGTAGGGTTTGGAGCACTTTGAACGCATTTTTCTCCATTCCACTTTTTGGTATAAATTCCATTTTAGTCAATCTATCGTTTGATAATGACAATACAGGGAAGGCCTCGCTCTTCACTCTTCCTGACTAAAATTTAATAAGGAATGCGCCTATGGAATTGTTTTGTCACTTTACGGATGTCTTTTATAAAAAATGTTGACATTTTGTCGAAGACACAGAACACCGAAAAAGTTGACAAATTTTGCGGAAGAAAAAATTTGTAGAAATAAATTACTTTTTACAAAAAACTCTCCATAGGCGCACCCCCTAGGCATTCTGCTATGTATCTAGCAAATAAAAATCTTGAATATTGCAATAGTTTTCCAACGATAGATTAACTAAACAATGTAGGCGTGTTGCTGATAGAAGGTGCTCTAATTTCCTTTCCATTTACTCGACAGACCTGAAATTTGGTTACGCACCCTCCAGCATGACCACCAGCCTACCCTGTAAATTTCATTAATTTAAAGCCAAGGGTTCAAAAGTTGACCCCTCCCGGAAGTGTACCCTTAAGAAAAGATATCACACTTTCAGAATTGGAAATCCGGAAAGGGTCTTGCACCGAAACAAGGCTGATCTTTTCGGAAAGAAATTTGGACACGCAAGCTTGCCACGTGTTCCTCTCCGAAATAATTGCCCGGAACGGACTTCCCTCTTTGTGCGTCTTGGCTGAGAAGAATACCAATAACTGGTCATTCTTGGCTGCCTTGATCTTGGAGCACAAACCGCCCTGATGGTTTTCTCTAATATCGTGAGAATGGCTCTTTTGTCGTTTTTGTTCTATTGACATCAACCGGGACAAAATTCTTGTTCATGGCTTGAAGGGCTTTTTCTCCAAAGGCCCCTGAGTCAAGAACTACAAAACCTCCTTCCTTGTCGGAAAGGCAAAGCTTAAGGTCTTTGCTTCTCAGTTCTTGTAAGGTGGGTCCAAAGCTCAGACGTGGGAGGGCTTGATGTTTAAGGTTCGCGAAAACCTGAATCCCTTCATCAATAACCTGCGGGCTTCTTTCATGTGCTGCTTTGGCAGCTATGTTCCTTACAAGCGCTACTTGGTCAACGGCTTCAAGCTTAGGCGCAATGGCATATTTTGGTCCGTGCTCCAAAACATGTTTAGCCCGCGCAGTTAGATCAAAATCCCCAATCAAATGTGGTGGAGACATTTTTGGATTCACTTGGTTTTGGCGATGTAAGGACAGATGACGACGCCATATCGGAAGAAAGCGAGAAACCCATAGGTAGTTTGTAGTGTCGTTGGTCGTCCTCAGGTGATAGGAAAAGGCGGAGTGACTTGGGCATTTGACACGTTTGACACATTTGACAGCTGGTTTCTCCTAAATATGTTTAACCAACGTGCTCAACTCTTTCCCGTGGTTACTCCTCTCTAAGTTTTTTTTTTTTGCGTCCGTGTTTTTTGTTGTTTTTTTTCCCGCCTTTCGCAAGTTGTTTTGTTTGCCCACGCTGCCCATGCATTCGCGACCTCGCTGCACCAGGATAGAAAAGTGCGCTCATTTCGAGGGCTTCTCCTTCTCTTTCCAAAGTGCGAGGAGGAAGGGGAGGGGAGGATGCCTTCATTATGTTCGCTTTGCTTAGGCGAGGGCTTCTCCGCTTTTCTTATCTCCTTGCGCGCAACATGCGACCCTAAAACCAAACTGCGCTGTGCAAAAAAAAAAAATGTTTCCTTTGTTTTTTTTTTTGATTCCATAGATTGTTTTTTTTTTCTTTTTTTGCCGTTTTTCGCATACTGTTTTGTTTCGTTTTGTTTAGGTGAGGGCTTCTCCGCTTCTCTTTCTTATCTCCTTGCGCGCGAACTGCGCTGTGTAAAAAAAAAAAAAAGAAAAAAAAGCTCCTGATTATGTTTTTTCTTTCTCTTAAATCCGTGGATTGTTTTTTTTGTTTTTTTTTGCCGCTTTTCGCAAGCTGTTTTGTTTTGCTTTGCTTAGGCAAGGGCTTCTCCGCTTCTCTTTTCTTATCTCCTTGCGCGCGGCGCACCCCCCAAAGTCCAGACTGCGCTGTGCGAAAAAAAAAAAAAAAGCTTTTCTCTATGTTTTTTTTTTTGCTTCCGTTGGATCTTTTTTTTTTTTTTTTTAACGCCTTTTGCAAGGCGTTTTGTTGGCTCACGCTGCCCACGCATTCGCCACCTCGCTGCACCAGGCTACGCGAGTGAAAAAAAGTCGAAATTTTGAGAGCCGACTTGGGGGGTGCGTTCATTATGCGAGTGCGTTCATTGTGTGAGTAAATACGGTAAAACATTTTGTCTATTAGAACAGACGATTGTTAATTATGTAATCAAAATGTTTGCTAATTCTCAGCGGAAATTTTCTGGATCTGAAATAGAAACAAAGGCAGCCTGGGAAGATTGTTTCATGGCAAGGGAGAGTTATTGACTGCTAATGTTGACCCAAAAATACCTTTGAAGCTCTTATTAAGGGGGACATGGCCTGGGAGGGTCAACTTTTGAACCATTCCTTTATATTTATTCAAACTTTCAGGGTGAATTGAACCCCATTAGGATTGATGACATCTAAAGTTTCAGTCTTGTAGGCCAATTCTACAGCATACTATGCTTAAAAAGCTCTAGGAAAAAGTGACTTTAGTAGGAAATGTATTTAAAGAATATAATAATTGCAACCCACAGAATGCTTGTTTTAATGTGAAGTAGAGTACCCATAGTGCAAGTTAAAGTAAAAATTAATTGTAGAAAATGCAAATATAGAGAAAAACAATAACACCGAAAAAGTGCCAAAGATTTTAACCAATTTCTGTGTTTTAGAATATTCAGTTTTGTCATGAAGAAGTTAGCTTTTTCAGAATATAAGTACCTTAACTTGTTCCTCAGGACATCTCAGTCCAGGACACCACTGAATGAAATCTTTACACTCTCAAAATATCAAATGATACATTTCCTCATACCACATTTCCTGCTCAAAAAGTGAAACTGAGAAAAATGCATTTGAAGTTTCAACCTTAGATTTTTTTTATTTTCTATTAGTCTGAGGTAGGCCAAATTACTGGGCATTGTTAGCCCGAGTTTTGTAGGCAATCTAAGTCTTGTAGCAGGCATTCCTTGACAGATAAACTGGCAAGAACTAAGAGGCAAATCATACTAAGGAAGAGCAGCAAAGCAGGAATATGATCTGAAGTAGAAGATACTGTGAAAGGGTGTTACTGAAGATGGCACAATATCACGTCACTGGGCAGGACCAATTGTAAACCTTGTTTTGGGTCTGAACCAATAAGATTGCTCATACCAAATTTTTAGGATTTTCTCTGTTTGGATGTGTAGGGTTCTCCTAGCGATTGTTACTTTTAAACTTTGAATGCTTCTACGGGCTAAATCTAGAGTAAATGGCGCTTCCAATGAGGGTGAGATGTTCTGGCTATGTCAAACGAGTATGAAGCAGCGCTAAATAAAAAATGCAAAAACTTGCTCCCTGGTGACTTGGAGGGCTGCCGACATGTCGAAAATAATTTATTGTGAGATAAATCCTGCATGTTTATAAATAAAATTTTCTGAAACCATTCTTTGGAAGTTAATAAACATAAACATATAATTTAAAAAAAAAAACGTTTTTTCTGCAAAATTTGAATTTCGAGGCCATGTTTCCCCTTAATAACGGGTTTAATGGGAGCGAGATACTGCGCGAGTGGGGTTACATAATCTGCAAATTAAGCATATGAGTGAAATTGTACGCCATGTTCCCAGCAAAGAAATGGAAAAATTTTGTTTTATTGATGATATACTGTCAAAACATGAATATGATGGCGAAAAAAAAACGGGTGCAGCTCGAATTTGAATAGCAGATTCAATTTGGTTAATCGAGTAGGTTTGAAGAGGAGACCAGATAGCAGATGCGTATTCTAATTTCAGGCGGACGCACGTTTCATACAATTGTTTGCAGAGGCAAGTGTAGTGATGGGATTTTGTGGATAGATTGGGGACAAAGAGGAACAGGAAAAAAGGTGGAGAACAGGGATGGTCGCCATTGCTTGGCTCCACTCTCCGCCGCTTTTCTGACCTTTATTCACCACTTTAACAACTCTACATTGGCGACGAGGATGGGAACACAACATTTTCATCTCTTTTTATGGCAACGTATTCCTCCTTCGCACAGACAAAAACCACTTTTGTCTATCCTCACCAATCCACAAGCTTCTCCATCCAACGAAGCGTCTCGCTTAAGGATACAACAGTATAATTTTAGAGTGGAACACACACGTGGAATTAGCAATCCTTCAGACTACCTGTCTCGCCACCCCTGCCGAACTGCCCTGATGAAGCTAATCTGGCTGGCACCACCGATGCATATGTCAACTTCATTGCTAAACACCAAGTTCCAAAAGCCATGACTAGTGCTGTCGATCCAGACCTACAGCAAGTAATTGCCGCCCTCAACAATCCTGCCAACTGGAGCAACCCAGCACTAAGAAATTTTGCATCAATACAACACGAGCAGTCTCTGACAAACAGCGGTCTACTTCTGAAAGGTAATTGCCTCTACCTGCCACTCTCCAACAACGGCAATATCCCTCGCACATTCTGGCCACCGGGGGACAACCAAACGAAAGCTCCATTGAAGCAAAAAGTTTGGTTTCCACACCTAGACAGCATGATGTCAGCAACTTTAAAGAATTGCATGACATGCCAGGCCACTATCAAGCATTGACTAGCTGAACCCGTCGCTGTTCCAGCAAAACCCAACCAGGCTTGGAAAGCCTCTCTTACCGTATGCTCGGTGTATAAGTCGCACTTTTTTTCAAACATTTTTCTTGGTGCTAACTTATACAACAATGCGACTTATATAAGATTTTTTTTTTTTCCGAGTTGCGACGCCAACTGGTTTTTTTTTTTTTTTTTTTTGTTTTTTTATACCCGCGCGCCATACCTTTGTAGAGCACCATAACTACGTAGCCATAGGTGGTGCTTCTCCAGATGCAGCACTGCTGTCGCCGCACTATTTTGACTCGGAATTGGCTTCCCGAAGCGGCTACAGTGATATTTTCTCGCGTCTTCTCTCAGTTTCCGTTTGATGAGCAGGTTTTTTGTGCCATGCTCTCCAGCCGTGTTGCTACATGTAAAATGAAGGATTGTAAAGCTAGCCGATCTTTTAGAGGTACAGTATAAAGTATGTCAGAGGTTTATTTTTCTGCCCGCGCATCGATGCTCGCGTCGGCCTCCGGGACTTGGCCTAGGGCTAGGCCTAACGTCGTCCAAAAGGCTGGTTCGCGAGTGTCTAGCTTCCTTAAACTTTCATTCGCTCGGCATGCGTTCGCCGTCGAATAAAAAGTCGACTACCCTCTCATTTTGCGCATCTTACGTCCTTTTGCTGCGAAACACCTCGATCGCCCCCGCCTAGACAGCACCATGCTATGGACATGTCGCGAGTCCAAATGCGCGGCAGACGGTACGTTCGATCTAGGCCGAGCATTGCGCTAAACTCCGATTTCGCGATACCAATGCGTCGTGTTCAAAGAACTCGCCGCGTGAACCGTGCAAAGAGGTGCGACTTAT